>VZTF01006691.1:767759-860310 GCA_013397755.1 Cnemophilus loriae
TCAGCCGTACGCAAATGGGTCATTTTAGACGCTGCTGTCCGGGGTAAAGGCGTCGGCAGCTAGGTGGGAGACTGCTCCCAGTTTTTAGGATCACTGCTGGGCATAAATCCAGTAGCGGTTAGAGAGGGTTGCCAGTGAATATCTAACATTGGGGAGGGGGGTCCCGAGGGAGGACGGGAGGGCAAGGGGAGGAGATCATCCCTTGGAGGTGAGGGATGAACTTTATCTCTTGAATCATACTTGCAGGAAAGTGCTGGGAGCGGGCACCACGTGAACGAAAAGTCGTCAAAATACAGAATAAACAAAATGGGCTCATCTGCTCAATGGGAAAGTGCAAGGTTTAGGAGGAGAGCCTTCAAATTACCTGTACGAAAAAGTCCTCGAAGCACAGACAGTGTCCTCATACACAGCTGTAAAGTATCAGGCATTATTTACAGTACTGAATAAATGTAAAACCAACAATAAACAGCGCTGAATTAATCTCTCATGTAAATTCATTCAAGCAAATGGAACCACTCTAGGAACAGATTTAGTTAACTAATATGATTAAGAGAATAACAATCAGCTGCAGCCACAACGGTTCTCAGTCGGGGTGCTCCGCATGAACGCTGCGGGATCGCCCATTTCACAGATGGGGAAATCAAGGCATGCGCCATTACTTTTTCTAAATTTTTGTAATAATCTCGAAAAATATTTGAGCATGATATGGCTTTACCCACTGTCAAAAATTTACTTCAAATCTGACCGAATGTAGGAAAATTTTAAGACCTATTTGAAAAACTCTAGTTTTCACTGGCATTTGGCTAATTCTGGAAAGTCTGACCTCTCTCTTCAGGATAAAATATGAAAGTTCATAATTTATGTTCTACTGACCACTGATCAGGATCATAATTTATCTTTGCCCTACCACTAGTTGTTTAGCAAAACTATTTCTGTATGTTCTTATGGAATAACAGTTTCCATAAGAAGTGACGTATTGAGCTGTTTTTATAGACTTCCCACAGCTTCTGTCACTAAACACAGAGACAACAGATAATACATGAGGAATGTCACTTCCCTTTTTAAAGAGCACCCCAGCTACATAGCAATACTACACTGCCACTCCAGTACCATTACTGGGGGTGCTGAGTTTAATAAATAGCATGTGCAACGTTTGGCTCAGTAGTGCTACAGTGACTGTGACAGTGCTCTGCCAGGGTTTGCTGGCCCCGTGAAAAGCCTGTAACATGGCTACATACCTAGGAGAAAACTTCCCTGCATCTACCTTGTACTCTAACAGAACCCAACAAGGCTACCTTAAAACCTCAAACCAAAATGACCCGAAAAGATAGTTACAGCACTAATAAACACAATATTTATACACGAAGTATGACATACTTTTAAAAATGTCAGAAAACCTGAACCAGAAATCTACCAAGTTATGGATTTTGCTTTCTTTGCAAAGCAAATCCAAAATACAACATATTTGCCCAAGAAAGGACATGCTGCTTTCTGTAATTAAAATGGTGGAATTTTGCATAGCTTGAAAGCTATTTCTGTTTTAAGGACTTTTTGATTAAGCTAAAATTCACAGTTTCACTGAAGTTAAACATAGCAATTATATTAGTATTTTTATTTTGGTGAGGTGGTGGGGGGGGAAGGAAGGAGGGGTACGATTTGCTTTCATGATTAGGAACCCCAGATACTCCCCTCAACTCCCTTATAAAAGCTTCTGTGTACGGGTCTAGCACAAAGCAAAAATATGCAGTGATATTTTAATAATTCCCATTGATTAACTGGCAAGTTATCCCACACCTACAGCCCACCAGCAAGAACCAAGTCCCAGGGCAGGAGCCTGCTAATTACAGGCTCCGGCAGCTCTTCCAGTTGCCTGTTATCATCTAGACTAGTGTGATGAGCAGAACGGTAAAACAGAAGGCAGAATCAAAGGAACATAAAGTTACAGGGATCCTGACAGTGTCATCTCGATTCCCACTTGGATCTGCCGCCTTTTAAGTTTTGTATGTGCTCTAGGGGTGTGGGTTAGAGGGCATGCAGCCAGCCCCATTGCCTGGGCTGCTCCAAACCTCCTGCACCACTGGCATAAAGCTGCTACCCAAAGTGGCTCAGGGGTCGAAGGCAAATATCTGACCCAAGATTTAGGGCAGTCAATAAATTCCTTAATCTGGAAAACAAGTTTAATGTGAGCAGAGGAAAAAAAAAGGTGGAGGAAAACAAGAGGAAGAGACTAGTCTTCCCAAATCTGAAAATGAGTCTATTCGTGTGCCTGTGCATATGCATGGCTACCAACAGATGAGGAAACTGCGTGCGGAGTTGTCTTTACGTGGGTGTATGCGCATGCAAATACTGCTGCACCTCAAAGTGGCGAGACTTACCCCAGCACTGGGAGGCCAGAAAGGAAGGACTGGGACATATCCTTCGTTCCCCAGTCTCCAAGCCTGCATGCTGCATTGGCTTACCCTAACCCTGCCTGGGTGCTGCACATGACCACAAAACAAGACACCAGAGCGGAGAGGGGCAGGACACAGGCTCGTGATTCCCATCTGGGTGGAAGTGTGCCATTAGACCCCACCAGCAGACACGGAGCCATGTTTTGTGTCACTCTGGCGAGGCACTAACCACCATATAGCCCCTTGGCACCCCAAAGGAGGGCTGGGATAATCTGTCTGCTGTCTGGGTACTGGATTGCCCTCTCCTGGGCAGAAACAGAAGGACCTACGCGAGTCAAGGACTCACACTCTGACAGATCTGGAGGACAATTTCCCTTCATTTCAGGGGAAAGCATGGGTCTCGTGGAGCAGAAGGATGCATGTCCTCTGCCTCTGCACCCACCTGTGTTATACCTGTAGTGCCTATGAGTAGCCAAGTTGCACTATGGCAGAAGGACCAAAAACCAACAGCAGAAACTTCCAGGACAAGAGCAGGGTGCAAGAAAGGACGAACCAGAGCGGTTTGTTCATCTGTCCGTGCTGGAGCACCTGGCACAGGGGGTCCCACACAGCCTGCACTGGGAGGGCTCGTGTGCTGCCACTGCCACACCAGTCACGGACAGCCCTGTAACACAGCCCTGCCAAAAGCACCACGTGCAACCCAGGCACAGCCCTCGCTTTGCCAGGCTGACAATCGAAGCAGCTCTGAAGGCTGCACTATTTTTAATAACCGCTTAGTAATAATAATAATGCAGAAAAGCAATACAGCTGTAAATAGATGTAATTGCTGTATTTATCCCTAGTATGTGTTGACTGTTCAGTCTCTGTCAGAAATCAGGTTTACAAGGATATATTTAAGGTGGTTTGTAGCTGTTGAAAGACAGTGAAGGAAAGACTGATCTTAGCTAAAGACACATAGCATATGAAGAGAAAAAAACTACAGGTACTTGAATATTGAGAATATTCAAGTAAACATGATCTGTTTTTTAAAAACTAACAACACTATGTTTTTGAACTATCCTTTGTTTTTACAAAAGCCAGATAGCACTGAAGACTTCTGATGAAGTGGCCTTAGGTAAAAGAACAAAATTGTTTTCCTATGGATGCTCAAGAGTGACTAAATGAAATATGCTTATCAAAAGCTGGGATGCACAATGAAGAACCACCAGCAATACCCAACCATCTGTAACATATACTCAACTGCAGAGCTCAAACATAGGATTTTGATAGGCTTCAGGATACTTCCATTCATTTCTACACCTATAGAATACAGTGTACCAGATGCTTGCAATTTATAGGAAAATTAGAAGCTGTAATTTGTTTGCATTAAATATTAATACATTGAAATAAAAATATGGTCCAGAAAACGGTGCCCTTTCACAGATAATTTGTGGACAGGAAACCAAATAAATCTGTTCAATGCATTGTTAAAAATATTGACTGAGCTCAGTGTACACTTCCAGACTTTTTCCATGTAGATTACTTTTTATTTTTGTTGTGATAATTTTCATTTTCTGTCATTAATGGATGACGTGATTATTTTTATCAGAAGGATTTTTTAAAAATCCATAAGTGGGGCCCACCAAAACTACTGTGTTTCAGAGTTTATAGTGCGGTAAGACGGGTTCACATTTTTTAAATGCTTCAGGCTTTTTGCAAATTCAAGCCTACCTTGCATAAATTACGTATAATTATAATTCAATACAAATGAAAATGCTATGAATTCTCTTCCCCTATTTAATCCTAGTAAATTAGAGTTAGAGCTCCAGCACTCACTAGTGATGCTAGAAGTACTTCCAAATTGATGATTATACAGAAAGGATTTTGAATATTTTTTAGTTCTTCAGTGTACACAATGTCTTGGTCCTCAATCAAAATGGATATTTAATTTTGTCTGGAAACTTCATGAATGCTCCGCTGAAAGCCGTCTTTGAGGAGCCTGCCCATGCCTGACTGAGCAGTCTGTCTGCTTTACTCATCCAGTACCTGCACAGTACCTGAGGGAAACAGAGCGGGGGAAGTAAACACGGAATAAACTTGAAGTGGTGAAAATCTTATCTTGATGTTACATTGACTGGCCTTCTAAACTAACCAAGATATAGCAGACAAACTGACTTACCGTCTCTCCGACTAAGCTGTGGTAAGCCAGTGCTGTGCGCTTTGTGTCCTCCCTTTGTACCAGTGCAGAGGGATACTGGTCTGTAGGAGTTCCCAACTGCAGTCCAGCTCCTCAGCTCACAGGAGGCTCATGCTTTAAGCCTGAGTGGCTTCATTTTGCTCCTCACCATACTGTCAGTGCAGCACCTGAGTGGACAGTGGACTTGGGCAGCCTCCACCTACCCTGCATCGCACCTGGGCACTGTAACTACAAAGTACTTTGTGACCATGTGAGAGGGACTACTATTAAGCGAAATAGGTGCTGGGAGGAGAGGATGAGGTCTCAAGTATGACATATTCAGCCCTTGACCTCCAGGGTCTGGGCTGCAACAGCTTCAGGAGACCAAGGAATATCTGCCCATTGACATCATCTTCCAGACTAGTAAAACAGCAGAGAGATTTAATATACCTTGGTTTTGTTGAGTCTCTGAGGGCACCATGAAGGCTGCTTTCGCGAATCCAGCAGCCTCAAGAACACTTATGTGTTATTTTGTTCCATCTCCCCATTTTCCTTCATATTGCACATACTTGGCCATATGTCCTTTTGGAGAAGAATTCCTTTTCCATGAATCATACCTGCCTTGATAGCTTCCCACCCTACATATTGGGTTTCCCCTTCCCCACCGTCTGCATGGGGATACATGCTGCTGAAGTTTGGGGTGGATTATCACTGGGGATTGATGCTGGGAAAGGCTGTTTGAAGCAACTGAGATTCTCCACTCAAAGTGCTCAGCAAGTTTTGCTGAGTGTGTTTTCCCCAAAGCAAGTATGAAGTAGTGATGGTGAGGATGGTGAATCTAGAGCAGTCAAACAGGGGAAAGAAAGGGATGAAATTCCTGTAATTTGCCTTTTGCAGCCATCTCCCAGTGGCTGAGGAAGAAAACAGCCTTCAGCAGCAGAGAAGACAGTGCTGCGGTTTATAGCATTGTCAGACAGCCAAAAAAAAATCTCTAAAGAAGTGGTGGGGGAGGCTACAGGAGCAGACTATGGTCTGGGAGACTGACCCTCCAGCAAAAAATCAGACAGGTCAGGAGAGAGGAAAGGGCCTGAAGCATCTGAGCCCCTTTCTGATATACTAGTCTCCTTTACAGACAAGCTAAATATGAATTAAATGCATGTGGCACAGTCACTCAGCTTTAATGTATTATGCAATGTTTTATTCCAAATTTCTTTTGTCTATCTCAGTCCAAAGCAAGAATTGTTATAACTACCCCTCAATATAGTAAGAAAATAACACTAGACTTCAACACACTCTTTAAGCAACCTTACCTCCCTAACCTGGGTCTTAGAAAGCTAATAGATACGTGAATATGAAAAAGAGATTCTCGTTTTGGCTAGCAATTCACCTGAGATGTTCATCTTGGCTGGCTTTTCCTACCTGGAAAAGCTTAGTATTCCTTCTACATAACCAACTCCACCATACTGATTTACCTGTTACACACCTCACCCACTGCTCAACTTTCAGCATATTTCAATTAGTTGAAAGATTACTTTTTAAAGGACTCAACTGGGAGCACTCAGCTTTGGAGGCATTTCAGTTGAGTGCTAATTAGCAACTAGCTGACTGTCAACTTTTCTTCTTCGAAGAGAGGGTAGGGTTGGTGATTCCCTTCTGAATTACCTGGCAATCAAATACATGTTGAAATTTATTCATTAACTTATAATAATCATCCCTAGCTTCTTTGGCAATTTTCATCTTCAAAGCACTTTATAAACATTCATACAGACACTGTGGTGGTTAGCACTATGACAAAACTGCAACTTCCTGCATATGGGTCTCTCTCCATATTTTACCTTGTGGAAGGTAAGGGAGGGGTGAATGACTGAGGAAGTCAATGGCAGAAATGTAGTTATACCTCAGGAAATTATGACTTAAGGATTTGCATTTGGATCTTGCACAGCAGAGATATGCATACTAAGCAGAACAAGTCAGGAATGGACAGGAGAACTGGTGTGAAAGGGAATGATGCACAGAAAAATTCTGTTCCTGGTACAAAGGTGGGATCAATTTAAGAGCAATCTGGAACTTGTAACTATGTCTTTACCGTGTAACTGGAACAAGGTCCCACCAAATCCTGGACTGCATTCACCATGTTGTTTTGAACCAACTGTTATGCCTTCCTACAAAACATGCAGTGCCACTCTGTTTTATTTAGTCAGTTATTTTAACACAAAGCCCCAACCAATTGCATAAAGAAATGTATATTGAAAAAATATTATTTAGTACACAGATTTTTTTTTTAGTCTTTTATTTCATGTTTCTAATTCATACTCCATTTTTCGTAAAGATTTGATCATAAGGGTTTCAATCTTAATTTGATCTCAGACCTTTGCGCTTGCAAAACACAAGCCAAAAGCCAGGAAATGAAAGCATGCAGGATACGATCCACTGAGATTCTGGATATCACTGTTTCAGGTACTCTCTTCACTGTTTTAGACTGTACACTCAATACCTGAATAATGCAATCAGTTACCTATATGCGTATTTTGTAGACACAACATTTTTTTTTTTAATTTGGCTTTTAAAATTTAGGTACATGTTATCATTTTAAGTTTTATAATTTGAAATGTTACCGTGCTCTGCAGTGCTTGAATTTTGCCAAGGCCTTGTATGGCTGCATAAATGTGAGTGAAATAACCAGGAGTTTTGCTTGGAAAATCTGATTATGCTGCAAGAGCAAAATGTTCCAGCTCATGAGGACGAAAGACTGGCTGTGCCTCTCCTTTAAGTGAATAATGAGTTTGCACAGAAAAATAGAGTCTAAGGAAAATATATACTGAATACATATTTATCTCCTCTGTCTCATAGATTCTATTCTTCCTACATCTCATACCTTCCAGGTATGCTACTCAGTGACCTATATCCAAACAATGACCAAAAAAGTGAACATGTATCTAATTCAGTATTTAAAACACAACAGACACATCTTAAACAGGTCTGGCATGCACATATTGCAGAGAGCATGGAAAGATGCTGACATCTCCGGAGAAGCAGCAGACCTGAGCTCCCTCTGACTTGAAACTTGGCCCACCTCAGGAGCTACTGTCTCTCATGGAGACAGGACACCACCAACCAGCTGCTCAATGGCAGCAGCTGCATCTCCCAGCTCCAACTCTCATTGCTAGCTTTGATTTCTGATTCTAAGAGTGCATTCTGCTCTCTGCTGTCTGCTGTCTTCCCAGCATCATCCCACTGCATGGATACTGCAGCCATGCCACAGTCCATTTTGTACTGGTGTATTAAAACCCCACAGGTTTAACAACAATGCAATGTTTTGCGCATGAAGTACGACAGCTTGTGGAATTCTAGTACATTCGCCCATATCTCTTTGCTTGTGGAGTTTGAAGTTTGAAGGTTATTCATTAGAAAGCTTTGTTTCTAATTAGGCAAACAGAAAAAACCTCCAGAACACTTTATTTTTGCTTGACATTGTACCCAGGGAACTGGCACAACACTGTGTCTGTAGCATGCCTTCTTCAGTGCAAGTATCCTAGTAAATATTGCCTTGATTTCAACATCTGGTTCACATTAAATAAACCTATAGATGTGAATCCAATAAAGATAGAAATTTTGGAGGGAGGATAAAAGGCTTTAAATTAACCAGCAAGACATTTGTGTTAATTTTCAAAGGCCAAGAAAGCAAATACAGTTATTATAAGACCTGCATGTCTTAGCTAGGAAAGGTAGAACAACAACACCCATTACTTTAAAAACAATCCTTAATGTGATATGAAATTCTGGACTGAATTCAGGCATTAAGATTCTAAGTCACAATATTCTAGTTTTTTGCATTTTTGAACTGGTAATCTTAAGATTTGAGGAGAAGAATAAATGAGAGTGTGTGAGAAGGGACATTTAGTCAGCTAAAGAATTACGAACGTAATGAGGACAATTACAGGGCTGTTTAACGTTAACAGCATGAGCACTGAAAATTTTCTAAGTCTTCATACAACCTTTGTATTTCATATATAACATAGGTTATAATCGCTAACTATAATATAGTTAGTAATATGCATTGCATAGAGATCAAAACAAAGGAGGCGTTCACACACCTGGAGTTAGGTCTGCACTGAAATATGCCATTGAAAAAACTGAAACATTTAAACCATTTCACATTTTGATGAACTGAGTTTAGATTTTCAGAACTTCTTTGCATTATGGGCCAGACTGAAGTGTTTGCCAAATATAACTAAGCTCACTTAGGTTTTTCTAGTGAAGTAATAAAAAGAACAGTGGGATGGGGGCGTCAGGATGAGTATGTGAGTGTGTGTAGTCGAGTTCATGGGGGGCTATATCCATGGGTTGTGTCCCTGCTGCTAGCATTCCCTTTGCAAGCTAGAGGGCAGGTAGTTTGTATATGATCTGCAGTCACACCTCCATTTGGCAGCTCGGGATTCTCTATATAGTTTTAGGGAGCACATCTGATGGCAAATAAGTCAAAAGCAAAAATAATTGTTTTAAGAATTCAATACTTAAGTTTCATTTTTATTAACTTGTACAGAGGAAATATTTTAAAATAAAGTTCCGTTGTTGAAAACTTGTCCAGACTAATTTCTGTGTGTTTACTGCTTTTACCTCTTTCACTATTCCCAGAAGGTCTTAGTTGTAAATATATGTGCTATGGCACAATTTTAAGCCTTTGACACTTTGGAAATTCTAAAATTCAAATTCAAATTAATGTCCTTGATTCAAAACAATCAAATTAAATCACTGGGAAAATCTTTTAGGGAAAAAGCAGGCTTTTATGAAGACAGGGATTGCACTTGTCATAGTCTCAGTGTGGCAATAAGGCTGTAATATAAAAAGGAGACACCCCTCTGCCTCATCTTCCAAAATTTTTATTTACATGTATTTGGGGTTGTCATGCATCTCTCACAACCATTCTTCAAAGAGACTGCTCGTTATGATAAAGAGTTAAGAAGTGAGACTGAAGTGGGAGACTGGAACAGCGAGCTGAGTGACTGTACTAGCAGTCTTACATTTTTATAGGGTATGATGGTGCTAAATGAAGTTTAACAACCTAAAATTTAAGTTAATGGTGTTTCTTGAAAGAAACCGGGAGCATATATCATGCGTACGGCTTGACATAATTTATTGCTAATTTCAGAATGGCATTTCTGCAGGCATATTGTGTGCAAATCATATTCCGCCATTCCTACACATATCGTAAGAGCAGGGGATCAGTGGAATCTGGCTGTGTGTATCAAGGCAGACACACTCTCCAGTGTGTTTGTGGCTCTGATTGCCCAGCTGTTCAGACTGATGTCTCTAAAGTCACACGTGTCAGTTCACGATGCCAGGTCTTCTTCTGCTGGCAGTGAGGTGAAGGGGCAGGCGGCACATCCCACTGTTCTCCCAACACACAGTTACAGCGTCACTGCAAGGCTCACCCATGGGATCCTATCCTGCAGTGTAGACATATTCCTCATCATACGTTGGTTAATACTCCTTCAGCAGTGGACCACAGTGAGAGACAGGCTATTTCACAAAGGCTGGAAAGTATAGTTCAGTTCAGCCAAAGGCACAGGCACAAAAATGTTTTTTTTGCTAAAACCTAAAGAAGCTTTCTTCATCATCATCATCCCATCCTGGGTGGAACTTCATCATTCTCCCAATACCTTTTTCTTTTAATCTATTCTGTTTAATTCCCAATTTTCATTTCCCTCTAATAGTCCATTCCTTACAACTTATCCTGAACCAAAATACTTCTATCTTCCCTTCAATTTCAGATATTTCTGAAACACCTACTAACTCTTCCCCTGCCACTGTTTTTAGACCTCTCCTCCTACCCAACATCTACTCTGTTTCAACACTATTCCTCCATCCCTCATCAACATTTACTCATCTTTCTTCATCCCCTTGACAGGTCTCAGCACTTCTGGCAAAATGCTGGGGGAAGCTGCAGCACAAAAACCTTGTTTGGTCACAGCAGCCCAATGATGTATTGTGCGTCATCAGTCCCACAGAAACCCTGAAGGACATAAATATGGTAATGGCAGCCAGCCCAGAAGAAGCTATCAGATCTGCTGGTATTCTGCCAGGGCTTTGTGGGAGATCAGGAAAGGTAAGGGGGAGTACATGAGAAATCAGAGAGATAACTAACTTGGAATTATATGGAAATCAGTGGAAAGGGGAAAAAGTGTTGGCCTTTATGGTGTTTTTTTAGGTTTTTGAAAAGGTAGTGATTTAAGACAGAATATTTTTATTTTATAGGAAAGCAAAGTGCTGCAGGTTAGATACCAGGTTCACTGTCAATGTGAAGATATAGTGAAAGTTTACTCTACTGCTACTGTGATCAATCATCTGAATTTAGGTCACAGTTCCTTGAAATATGTATTCAAGAATTGTATATAGCCAGAGAAAAGAGAGGAGGCAATGGTGTTCACAACAGGATGTATTAGGCTTGTAGTCATCCCCATTTAACCCAGAGTTATGTACATTCAGGTGTTCAACCAACTCCTGCTCTACTGTGAAGCCAGGTAGGTTACAGGCTTCTGTTTCTCACGAATACAAAACCTTAGTGGTGTTGTGGGGGATGTGCCCCATCTTGTATATTGTTCCTTCATGAGAATTGATCCTAATTTTAGAACCCTTTAATAATTCACAAATAATGTCCTGGATTTGTATTTTATTTTTACTCTTACACTGACTTCATCTTAAATCAGTGATTGAAAATCTTACATTCAAAAAGTTCATTTAACAATATTGCCCAAACTAACCTAGAGACACACATGCAGACAGCTCAAAGGAGTTTCAGACGAACATCTGAAGTTTTGAATTGTGATTTGAGTTTAAAATCCTGCCTTCACAGATTTCCTACTCTTGGTGAAAACTGGACAAAGAAATAGCAAAAAAAAAAAAATGGGAACACTTACATCAAGTAATTAAAACCACATGAGATTGCATAGTTAAGACAAATATGTGGCATAAGAAAGTTTCCTGTTGACTGTTGCAAGACATCAGTTACTGCTGATTCCAGGTACATGTCTCAGCTGTCCGAAGCCCACTTTAAGATGCAGGTTTCTAAGGGATGTTTCCTATGGCCAGGCTGCAAGGTCCTGCTTCATCTGCAGGAGATCAAATGCTAGATGATTGCAAAGCAGGAGAGGACATGCCCCAATGTGGTTTCAGTTTGCTCTGATCCAGGCTAGCTGCTGCACAGGACAGGACGTGTTCTGCTGGTCAGCTTAGACACACTGTATTTACAACTGTCATTTTATACAGGTAATCATTAATTTTACACCATCAGTCACTCATTTCACAATTCTGGGTCTTTTATTTTCCTATTTATTTTTTTATTTTTGGCAGCAAATGGTGTGTGTATTTTACAGACAGCAGTTGGTATTTTAACTACTCATAATTCAGTTTTGAGGGTTATGAACCTTTAATAAATCACATCTTCTGAAGCAATGTTCAAATTCAGATATTTAACCCTCTGTTATTGAAAGTTAGTCTCCATTACACTGCACAGTAAATTCCAGGTAAATGCACTATGTATTGCCTGATTGACTTTAGCAAGTCTTTGTAAGAGCATGTTTAAAAATAGTTAGCAACACCTTAGATGATATCTATCTTTCTATATTACTTGGTTGTTTTTCCTTTTTTTTTTTTTTAATCTGACCAGCAGAAACCTGGTGTCCTCATCTCAGCCATCATTATCCCTTGGACATTGAATCTTGCCGCTTCTTCTGTGTTCTGTATTTGACTCTGGGAGTTTTCCTGAGGGAAGGGCAGAGCAATGTCCTCTTAAATATTTGGCTATAACCTAGTGTTTATGGCACGCTCCTGGGAGCTGTGAACCCCTAAGCAGATGAGGGAAAAAAGCTTAGGTTTCCCACTTTGTAACCCAGAGCAATTGAATAAACAACGGGTGGAGGCAGCACCACTCCATATTTATGTGGAGACAGAGGGACAGTGAAACACGTACCAAGACAGTGTTGAATGTAATAATCAAAACCAACAGTGGTGTACAATAGACCACCCAAAACACAGCTGTAACAGTTTTTCAGATCTGCCATGGAAACAATGAATAGAAACAACAAGCAGAATAGTTTTGAAAATAGCGTTTCTATGTTTCAAAGTAGAATCCTAAACTTTGAACCAACTGGGATAGTATTTAGAATCTTTTTGCAGATATAATTTTTGCTGCGTGAGGTCAGCTGTGCTAACAGCACTGGAGAGGCATAGACCCTAATAAAGGGATAGGTTATTGTGCTCTGTAGGAGGTAGGTATGTCACAGAAGCTGCTTTAACTGGATGTTTCCTGTTATTTAAAGAATTGCATTCAGAGGTAATCGCTGTCAATACTTAATCAGAACGACTATTATTTTATATCACACAGACATTATTAAATAAAATATATATCTATTTAAATAGTTTTGAAGTCTTTTCCATTTTCATTCTTCTCAAGAAATTATGAGCTATCTGGTAGCGAAAACACTTTGTTCCAAATCTGTGAAATTACGAGCAGAGTAATTTAGCAGAATTTCCCTAACAAGCCTTTGGTGTGCCAACCTTTGGTGTGCCAATTTATGGTCTGGGAGATGTGCACTAAGAAAAGATCCGGTTAATCTTCACCCTGAAGTGATCATAGTTTATATTTCCAGACACCCTCTGCAAGACTGACCATGATCATGTAGGGTGGCTTGTGGGATGACCTTCTTTCTATTGATGCTGAGTGTCAATACTCAGGATTTTCTTATCATAGGGGAAGGTTCTTCAGTCCACGTGGGAACTTTGCCAGCCCTGTCATATAGCATTCACTACGCCTTATCCCAAAGCTGCCCGAATAAGAAACAATCTATTTTCTCGTGACCTCTTCTAGAAACTTCACCAGTATAAGATGCCTCCCTCCCAAATGGATGCAGTTCTTTCTATACTGACAGATTCCTCTGCTATATAATAGGGCATAAGTGCTTCTGGTTTTGCATATGAGCTCCAAAACATAGCAAGATTAAGACCAAAATGTGTGAATTCCTCAAGTTTGGAGCGCCTCAGTGGTTAGTTGCCCAGCTTTAAATATGTAGACTTTGATTTCCCTGGGCTGCTGGTCATCTGCTGCTCCTTCAGATTTCATCTACCATGAGAACTGCCAGTGTTTCAGATACCCATACCCTGATTTTCAGAAGCAGAGCCAAGAAATGATATTAAAGCTTAATAAAATAAAGTTTTTCACTAGTCCAGGTGGGAGGAAATATTTGGAAGCATCAGGCAGAAAGGCTATCACCATGGGAAATAACTGGGTGATTAAATCCTGTGCCTAAAATGTAAAAGCCTGAGGTGCAAATTTGTTCTCTGAACCAAATGGTTCAAACCCAGATCTTCTCAGTACTGGTTGCATAGTAGCATATCTTTCTCTTATTTAAAAAAAAACATTTCCCAGTTGAAGTAGACTTTCCATCCAAAGTAAGGATGAATCTAATCCTGTTTTTAAAAGTTTTGGTATGGCAGTACTTTCCTCTGACCCCTTTTTCTCTCATACTCTTCCCAAAATGTTTGACAAAAATAATCAAAATCTAAACTAGTTCTTGCCATAAGCTTGACATATAAAAAAATACTTTCAGAAGGTGGTTATCATACAGAAAGAGAAACAAGTTCACTCAAGTTTTGGTGAGCCATATAACCACTAAAGTCTATCTGCCATCTTCCTGCTGTCCTTTGCTCTGCAAGAACAGACCACTGCAGACCTATCAACTTAGGCAAGTCATAAGGCTGGGGGAAGGTTTTCTAATGCCAGCTTCATTTATTAAAAATCAACATTCCTTCCTCAAAAACTTCCAGCCTCAGCGCCACATGAGGTAAAGACTCAAGGGAAAACTAGGAAAACTAGGCTGCAGAGAAGGATCTTGAATCCCAGCCTTAGTGGAGCTACTGTGAAAACAGGCAGAGTTTAACAACTCAAGGGTGTTCAAGCTGTTTTCCACATTTGAAGACATTTAATGGTGTTCTAACAGTGTTCTCACCAGCTGATACCTGGTGTGACTTTTATGGCCTATGTGTGGCACTATGACATTTAGGGACAACAGTGATGAAGAAAAGAAAAAATATATGGTAAATTAGGCTTATTTCAGTAGTAATAGAAATCTATAGCAACATAGACACAAAGAAGGACATTTATCCACAAATTCAAGATTTAATAAAAATGTGAGGGCTTTTCTTCCCCTTCAAGTCGAGGGGGAAAAAAAAGAAAAGGTAAACTTTCTCCTAAACTTCTGTGCTCTCTCACCCCCAACATCTCAATCTCCAGTGGGCACACATAGATCATGTCTGCCTCAGAACATAAATACACAGCAGTGCAACATAAGAATTAAAATTAACAGATGAATCCAAGGAGCGAAGCCAGCTAACAAATGTATCTAGTTAGACTTCTGTCAGAGAACAAGATTTTTATCAGAAATGCTGTTTTTCAGAGGACACCAGGATAATTTCCTCCTAATAAATTTCCATCTTATTGAAAGCAGCTAAAGTTCTGCCAGTCAGAGGGAATCTCCCAAGGGTATGTCTTATGCAGCTCTCCTACCACTGGATTAGATGTATGGACACGTTTTAAAATACAGTGAGCCCAGAGTACCTCTGAAAGTGTGTTTAGGTATTAAAAACACACAACAGTGGTAGAAGTTTGCTTCATTTTAAAAAAGATTCACTACTTTGTTTATTGCAGTCTTTTCCCCTGAATTCAGAGGAAACGAGTGTGCATAATTTCACATTCCCTGGAAGGCAAAAGGCAAACATTGGTCTAAATAGTTTGTGGTGGTGTTTTGTAATTTTCATGAATCAAAGCTTATTTTTTTTACTGCATCGTCTATAATTTTTTATAAATCTCTCTCCTTTCCCTTTAAAAATATTTAGAGAAAAAAAAGAACCGTGTGTCATAGGGTATTAGCTGATTAGTTCATTCAAACAGTGCTAATTATAGGTTTAATTGCAAATATGTGAAAGTCATTTATTTAAATTAGCTGCATCAAACATACAGTATGCTTGAAACCTGAAACATTTTGATACTGGGAACCAGGGTTATAGTCTGTAAACAGAACATGCAAAATATAAGATGAGAAACAATGTGCCTCTATGTACTGATCGGCAAACTCATTTAAGCCCCAAAGTCCCTCCTCCCTTGCCTCTGGGGTCGGAAAACAGCCTCATTTGAACAATGACTAATGGAATGCACTGAAATGTGTGAGGGTTGAAAGGAGAAATACTATTCAAGCCAACAAACTCATTTCATGTGTGATTTAGAGGGGCGCTGCACCTTTCCCCTGAACTCCTCCTGAGGAAGAATGAATAGGCATCTCAAGGTTATGTAAAAATGGGTATTTCGGGTGGAAAACTGTATCGGTTTTTAAAATAATGAATGAAGAAATAAATAAAGGTTTGTTATGTCATAAAAATACCGCAGGGAAAAGATGTTTACACCACAACAAAAAGGTAGTCAGAGCTATAGTGGCTATAGCAATGACAGAAAGAGTATGCTTGTGAATTAAAAAATATGCTGTATTAAATACACAGCATGAGAACTGTGATCAGCGTGCAAGAGAAGGGCTCAGCTTTTTAATCTGAGAAAAAATAAAGGAAGAAAAATAAGAGAATTTTAAAGAACAGAAAACATTAGATAATTAACAAATTGAAGAATGCCTAGCTGCCAATCCATCCATCTTCCTGTGTTGACAAAGGAATGTATATAGACATAGACATTTATTTTTTAAGAAATATTTTTTTCTTTTTTAAAGGAACAAAGAGATTCAGAAGAGCTAGATTCCCCAAACATATCAGTTTTCGTGTTCTGTATCTCTGTTTGGTCTGTAATCAAGTTGTATCTGAATGTTATTGCATTTTTCTAAACCTTCAAGTTGATATTAAGCCCCAGTTTTCTCAACAACATTATGGAAGTACAAACAGCAGCAGCGGCAAAGGCTGAGGGATGCAGAAAGCTCCTCTTAATTTAATAAGGGTTTTTAAACCGAACGCTATGCACCATTGACTATGCAGGAAAGCTATTTTTTGCTGCAAAATTTCCCAGCTCATGAATATCCTTGTATGCTTCTCTGTGCACAGCCTCTCTCCGTGCCCCCTTTTCCTGCTGAGAGGGTCATATGACCACAGGAGAGCCTGACCCCCTGTTTACATTTCACTGTGCAGATTACACAGTGAAGAATAATACTACAGCTGGTTACTGCTTACAATTATTTAATTTTAAAAAACCCCAACCAACCAGCACTTTAAAAGCTGAATTTATATAAATCCATCTGTCTCTGTGTCTCTTTCTCTTTCCCCACATGTGACTTGCTATTTATTTTTTACTTGTAAATTTACTGTACTCATTCATTACAAGCTTCCTTTTGGATAGGGAGAATGTTTGTATTTTTGCTCCATGCAATGCAGAGCCTTTACTTGAAAATATTAGAAAGTTAAAAATGTTTGGAAAACATTATTGCCATATTTTATATAAGCAAAGTAAGGCAGAGAGAAGGTACAATCCTGACATCATGCAGCAGTCAGTGACAGAGGAAGCAGTATGCTCCCATGCATGAGGCTGAACCAACAGCTTCGTCTCTAATTTTTGGAGACCCCTACCCTCCTGGCACACAGTGGTACACCCACCGAGAAGCAGGCTTGAGGATGGCTAAGGAAAAATGCAGTTAAGCATAATAACCCAAGCAAAACAAAGCACCAAAAAGATAGTATTTCAAATTTAGAAAGGAAGTCCTGGGTAGATTTTGCTGAGATTAAATCTAAATTGAGTGGATTTCCAATGTGATCAGGGAACAGCATGTTAAGGGAGAGAGTTGGAGACATATCCTCAGGGGATTTATGTGGTTATACCTCCAGATGATCCCAGGGCAGTTGGAAAATGAGATACAAAGGGCTCTATTCTGCCCTCATTTGCACAGCACTTAACTCTGATTTTCATGCCGTTTAAACAAGAATGTCATGTGAAGTGTCTTGATCATTGAAAATGGTGCCAAATACATATTCTCCCCTCCAGATTACTGCATGCAATTCAGATCATGGGACATTTACATTAGTAGAGCTGGCCTTTAGAATATAGGTACAGACATTAAAACAGAGGTTGTGAGGAAGCTAATCTGAATTGGCCTGTTTCTCAGTTACTTAGCCAATATAACCATGTGAATTACAGTTTAGCAGTTTTACATTTGTATTTGCCAGAGCAAACTAGTATTTATACAGTAGACATACGTCATATAAATTTCAAGGACACAAAAGAAACGCTCAGAATGCCATTGGTTTAAGACTATCATCTAATTTGCTAACATATGTAGATCTATAGTATTGCCAGTAAGATGCATGAAAAGGAAGTGTCACATCTTCCATACATTATATGATATCGTGGTAATATGTCTCCTCATTTTTAGGTGTTTTAAAAGCTTAGCATTTCCCAGTTACAGAGAGTTATGTTGCCCTCTGGATAAAAGATGGAGAAATACATGGCAATGCTGACTTTTTGAAGGCAAACTATTACACAATATAATAAATACATGGTATGTTAGTCCTCACTTAGCTCTGCTGTTATATGTTATGAACAGGCCTGTTTTATCTTATTCCTACTGTTATAATCCTCAGCCACTTAAATAATCATGGGACAGCCAGCTCAAAGGTGTTACAGTATGTTATTATACTCACGGTCTCATTTCAGTCATTGACTGATCTCCTTATTAAACACCATGAGTAAATCAAGGTATGACACCAGCAGGTATGGTCCTATTCTGGACAGGGCTGTACTTTAAAAAAGCCCATCAGATTCTGTGAAGGCACATGCTGCAGGCATTCTTGAAAATCATAGGCAAATATGAACGCAGAAGGCAAGATACAGTCACAAGTCTCTTTTCCACCTTTTTTTGGAGACTTCCTCACACCCATTTGGTATTAAATTTAAGGTGCCAGGTAAAACAGCCCAGCAAAAGAATTCAGCAAGTTCCCTTGTCCAGTTTTACGCATTTTCATTACTGTCTTTAGATACTATAAACTGACCTGAGGGATGGGCATTACTCTGAAGTTGGCTCAGGCTCAACTTGAAACATAGCAAAAGCCCTCGTTTACAAAGTATGAATAAGAAGTGAAGTGGGTTTCAAGGCTCAAACTCATGCTCAGAACATGAAGAAGAGCCTTTAATTATTCAAGAACCTCTTCAATACATACTTCAGTGTGTTTCAGTTTATGACTAGATTTTTAAGTAGTTTGTTGCATATTTGGCCACCAGAATCATGTTCTGTTTGGGAAATAGAAAAAGGCAATGCAAGAGAACTCAGAACTATGTGTTACAGCATCAGAGAAACATTTTTTGCCCCTCTATTTTCAATCTCTGTGAGTAATGCAGCAAATAGATTGTATGATGCATTATAAATTACATGATCCATCACAGTAATCATTGTCACTAACCAAATGATATAGAACATAACAAGAAATACTCGTAAATATTCAGTGAAAGCCAACTTTGAAATTATGAGTCAGCTTATTCTAGGAGTTAGTCCTAAAATACAAGAAGAGAAAAAAGTATTATGGAGTCTACCTATAATCAAAACAAAACACAGGATTTCTGTTATGTAAGGTCTAAAATTAAACGGCTAAAGATCTATTTTATTGTAAGATTTTGAGTGCGTATACTTCAGAAACTAAAAACATGTTTGAAATAATCTATAGAGAGGTGTAAAAAAGGCAAAATTACTACACAGTTTTTTTCTTCTCTAGCCTATGAGATGAACTTTATGGGAATGTTCAGTGAACACCCTTTTTTCCTAAGAATTCTCAATGTGCTCTTCAGACCAAAAAAATGCAGATATATGTCAAAGTAAAAATAATGCCCACTGAGAAGGGATCAGGCATTAGCTTTTCTTCACCAATCTCAATTAAATTTCAGTTTGGATTTGCCATGAGTTCTGTGGGAAAGATTAGAGGGATTCTGGCTGCAGTGCTTTTCCCTGCAAGACACCTCTCTGTTTGCTATAAAATGACCAAAAGATGGTGTAAGTTTGGAGTGAACATACAGTCTTTTCCACATATTGTCTAAGAATTTTGTAAAGAGAACATATGTCTCAGTTTTTAAAAGCTTTTTCTTTTATAGAAATAGAAAAGTTGGTAAAAACCAAGGCTAGCAAGAGAGTCTAGTACTACTTTCTTAGTCAGTGAGTACTGACTTGATTTTTATATCTCTAAACATTATTAACTTTACTGACATCGAAGAAGGCTCATAGCCCTAACACAATATGAAGAAAAAGGTATCTGGTTACATTGGCCTCATGTTTCATTGTACTATCACATCACAGGCTGCTGCGCTGATAGAAGAAATCACATATCCTCTACAAAAGAGAGAAGAGAAATATATATATAACAGTCTTTGGAAGTTCTGTAAATGCATATTAGGTGCTGCCTGCATTTTGCTGGCACAATACATGCCACTCTGACAGCAAAGGCACAAAGTCATGCATCTTTAGCAAAGACAATAGAGAATACAGGATTTAAAGTTGCCATTAGGGAGCACAAGTGAATAAGGAGTAGTGCTTCTGATGGGATTTCTCTTTGAATTTTTAAAGCATGATAATGTAACCAGAGTAACAGCTATTCTCTTCAGCCACATTGAGCACAGGTAGAGTGGTCATTCCTAAAAATATAGAATCATAGAATCATTAATAGCGTGCCTAACTCAATTCTTATTTCAAATACTTGCAAAAGGAAAAAAAACCCAAACAATTGAACATTAAAATAACTCTTGCCACTTAACAGAATTGCATCACGATAAGAATGTTGCTGTCACCAGAAAAACACAGTTTTGTGCTCCCATAGTAGTGCTATAGAAGTGCATTTCTGCACTTGTATAATCCTTTGGGCTGAGAGAAAGACTAACCTTTCTGCTGTCTGCCTGCAGCCGCATGCTGGGGCTCAGTGTTCAGACAGCCAGCTTCAGACAAGCAAAGGCTACTCCATTTAGCTTTTTAGCAAACTACACAAGACCTAAATATGTACATTTTCCCTGTCAGGGAGGGATACAAAACACGGATAGAAGGAGATAATTATTTGCATCCAAAATTTGCCTGTAATGATAGGAAGTGGGGGGGAGTGGGACAGGCACACACCCATTGTGACAAGGGAGATGAGGCTTGGGTTTTTTTCCCCTGAAATGGGACACAAGCCACACATTAATTAGATAAACTCTTAGGTATTGTGATTGTTTTGGTTATGTAGGTAGATATATATATAAATAGATATGCATATGGTCACAAGGGGTCCCTTCTAACCCTAACAATTCTGTGATTTTTTTTATATACTTAATTGAACGGGGGACATTAGAAGCCATATCACTACTTAAGGCTTCTGTGTTCCTGTAAACTACTAAACTACTAAACAACTAAAAGCATGATCCCAAGGTTATGCAATATATTTCAAGTACCTCGGGTGCATATGTGCTATTTCAAAAATTCCATGGGTTTTATTGCTGGGTATAACCTTTCACAAACACTGGTCAAACCTCTGTATGTAGGTAGTAGCACTTCAGTGGAACTGGCAGATTTCAGCTAATCTAATAGTGTAACTTGATATGTCTTTTCTATTTAATGTGTTGTGAAAAAATCTAAACACAGTAAAGATTTTTATTTTATTACTTTCACTTTGCCTTTCTTCAAATGTTTTCAGTAGCATGAGCACTGAGAGCTGTACAAAACCCATAATGTGATGTTTAAAACAGTTACCATTTTTCAGAACAATTTTTTAGGAGGTGGTAGAGACTGAGAGATTGTTTTCTAAATTAAGAGTCCAAGATTTATGGGCAATTTGAGAAGTACCTGGAAAATCAAAAGGAGTGGGAAGGAGAGAAAGAAGTAATGGTGGTGTTTTCCAAGGAAGAAATAAAAAGCTTTTGTTGTCAAATTCTTATTACCAGGATTTAGTTCTTTTGATTATTTATTTGAGCAAATACCTTAACTTGTTCATCTCAGTCTTGAAATACAGCTGGAAAAAGCCTAGGTCAGGCTATCAGCTTGACCACTAGTCTCTGATGAGGTAGCAAGTGAAATAAATGTCACATCCCTTGAGTGCTGCTCTCAGATATCTGAAATTTTGTCACTAGCATGGAGTGGCATGGCGTACTAGTTAAAACACAGGTCTTACGAACTCAAGCATAAAGGTGAAATAAATATGTTACAAAATCCAAGGAAATATGGACACAAGGTCCAGGCTGCCTGTACCTCCCATCTCCCTGTATCATCTCCAACTGCTCATCCAAATTATAAGGAGTCTGGGCCGGCAGTTGACTTCAGAGCTGGACCTTTTTCTCCCAAAAGTAACCTAGAGCTGCTCTAATATCTTACAGAGGTTTCTATGGAACAGTCAGTGCTGTCTTGCTATGTAAGGGGAAGCAAAGTCATACAGGAAGCACCATCACTAATACTGTGCGTCCCCATGGGAAAAGCTTGTGCTTTGCTTGGTAGAGTTTCAGAGTTGTGGTCACTGTTGCTTTTGACATAAGTATATTGCTAAATATTTACATTAGAGAGGATAGGGTCAAAGAAGAGTGCCTCACAACTGGAGCAGAAGGCAGTGAGGTCTGTAGGGATTTTTTAAATTTCTAGAGTTCATTCCAGTGTGAGATCAACCCTGGAGAAATTTATCCTTTCCATAGAGATGAGACTCCCTCTCAATATAGAGCACTCCATTTTTCATAGAAGTGTAGTGAGCAACAAATCCCTTCCACATCTCTTTATATATCTTGGGCAAGGCAATGAAGTATGCCTTTGTTGGTGTATAAGGCAATGAGGTACACAGCTGAATCTAAGCAACGGCTCCTTGATTCTGATTTAAAATCTGAGGGGAAGCTAGTGAAAGCATCTGAGGACATATCTTATGTGCTCACAGTAGGCTGCCTTGTTGAAAATACAATTGTTTAAAAAGCCTCTGTTCTCCAAGGCTCGTACGTGTTGAAGACAACATAATGGGTTTCATACACGTTCAAAGTTCGTACGAGAGTAACCAATGTACAAGTGTCTGAGTGCGGATCCTCAGCAGGAGAGGGCAGTGGGAATTCAGTGCATAAACTGCATTCTGGGAGTTCAGCATGTGCAAGGGATTCAGTAGTACTGTGCACATGCAGCCCAAGTTCACCAGGTCCATGCTGTGCACGTTGCTGTACACAGGAATGCAGAGAGGACACAGGTGTAGGTGACGGGTGAGCAGTCGGCACGACGGAAGTACGACACCCTGCCTAGTCCACCCTGTGGATCTGGGCTGTTTTCTGCCCTCCTGGGAGGCAGGTGAAGCAGAGCACCTTGAGACCATATCACATCATAAAAGCAAACCTGCATTTACATTTCTTTCAAACATGCACGCATGACATTCTCTTTCAAAATTACAGGTTTAGTACTGTGGAATAGATGCCTTCAGGATGCTATTGTTCCTTGGCAAAAGTTACTGATAATCACTCACCCAGCAGGCCCCCACTCTTGCTACAAATGAATCACTTCCGACATTCTGCTTTTGTCCTTCTTTCCCACGTAATTATTCCTGAAAGTAATCTCTCATCAAGTAAGTAAAACCTGAGCAGGGCCATTCAAATTCCATGAAAATTAATATAGCATTTTCTGAAATAAACTAACTATTTTCTCATTTTTTTGTGCTTCAATTTTCAAGTTTCCTTCAAATTCACATTCCATGCCCGGTGTATTTTAAATCAAAGACTTTATATTTAATATATTATCTCTAGCAGTCTTGTTATTTGGTCAAAAGTTGTCAAAAAAATTACTTAGCTATTTCTTGAGGAAGAAAAACTAAAGTTTATTTCTTTTAGGACTTAAAAACTCCAGGCATTTTAAACCATACTTTTTATTTCATACTCATGGCACACAGTGTACACCTCTTTTTGTAGTGTTTTAAGTGTAAACATCTAATTTTAACCAAGTTTAAATAATTTATTTTGCTTCACATCCATACATTTGAGAATTTAAATATAAAATATTGAATTTTCATTTACTCAGTGTCCAGAGGGAATAAACAGTGTATGAACTGTCTATAGTTGAATCCTAGTAAAAAAATAATCAAAACTCCCTAATATTTTCAGATTTTTAAGAGAACATTTCCTGCAAAGAGTTGAAGCTGGTAATTTACATAGGATCCTGGAAACTAGCCCAGAGAATAGAGTTCATCTGTAATATATAAAATAATGCTAAAAACCAGTTACATGCAACCTATTTATTACTTATCCCTGTATTTGGGCAAATAAACTCAGCTGCATTTCACTTGTGAAGTACAGAGTATAATTTGCATTAAACATAGCTTCATACCTAGTTGGTGTAGAGCAAATGCCTTGCAGTGGTGCAATTTGACAGTGTTACAGCACAAACAACACGGACAAATAAGCTCCAAGCAGTTGCCCTCTTTTCCTGTCAGTTTTAGAAATACATTTTATGGCAGTAGCAACAACTGCCTATTCTTTTCAGCTGATAGAAATAATGTATTACTGGCTAATTAGGGAAGAGATACTTACAGTCTTGAGATATAGTTTACTAAACAGTTTCATTTACTGTTCAGTATAGTTAAAATTTTAGTACTCCTGGTATGGTACCAAACAGGCTTAAACAACTGTGACAGCTGGAAAGAGGCAGACTTTTTTTGTTTGACTATTTTGCAAGCTTCGATTAAATATCTGCAGTTAAGGCACTCTCATAAAAAGTCATAAATTTCTTCTATAGTAGAAAATAGAGCCAAAATAGTGTTATTTTTTTTAGAAGTTGCAGGAATGTTTAGACTAATTAAAAACAATCCAAAATATCCACTGTTTTATAGGTACAGGGACTGTGGTAGGTGGAGTGGAGATTGGGAGACAGGAAATAGCCTCTTACGTGCACGCGTACGCACAGCACAAACCCGCTACTACAAATCCTAGCTACAGAGCAACATGCATATTGACATCAGTGCCACAGGTATGTCTCAAAGCGTTTACTGAAAACCTATGAGCAGTCCACTGTGTTGGAACAAACAAGAAGATGACTGCCAATTCATGTGGGGAAGTGGATTAAGCTGGAACAGTTACAGGAATGCTTGCTCTGTACTTTGTGTCCCACATCTCTCAGTAGTTGGTGTCCCCAGAGCCAGGGCACACAGAAGTTCCATAATCTTCAACCAACTTTTTAATCTGACCCATAATAGGAGAATTTTTTAAACAAGATCTTTCCCCGCAACTAGATAAAAGCAGCCAACATGAAGGCTAATATTGGAATTAAAATAGGTTTAAACCTATAAAAGATAGCCATCTTTGCTTGTGCCAGAAGGATTTTGCTTTTCTTGGTGCTTTATCTTCTAAAGAGAACTGTGAAATCTCTGTGCTCGCATAGCCAGTGAAAACTGTTTTGGAACATCTAGATTAAGAAGCCTGGATATCAGAAGAGATTGATAAATTATCCTTAGGCCCAAGCGCAAAGCTGGTGGTCCAGGTTTGTGTTTGACAAGCCCAGAGAGCAGGAACTGGTACAAGGTGGAAACTGCTTACTTTTCTTCCTGTACCTAAACTGGTAGAATTTACTTACTTTATATAACTCATGAGAAATTTGATTGCAGAGCAAACATTTCAAATTTTGGCTCTGTGTCTTTGCTAATGCTTGTCTTTGCTGAAGTTTGTGCTGGTCAGGTGAAATGGTGGGAAAAGGTGTTCTCAGTGAATAATGAACTTGCTGCAGAATGCACTGCAGTATGGAAACAAATAGCTCACAAAGATCAGAAAGAAATGTTTGTGTCTAAAAGGGTTGATTATTCATTTTCAAAATAGCTCTTTTGCTTTGACATGTCTTTTAAAAGGAGTTAAACAATTCAAAATTAAATGAAGTGTTTTATCTTAGGTTCATCTGTCAATTTTAATTATTTGTTTCCCGAAAAGCAGACAATTTTTTTTCTAATTCTGGAATAGATCTCAGTTGCTTTCCTAACCCAGTTAAAATCTTACAGTCATTTCCATTGAGAAGAAATGCAGCAGCCCATCTAAGAGTGCAAAGAGAATCTATAAATAGACTGCAAAAGAGCATGTAGACAAATAACTATATGTTTTCCCAATGCTCTTGCATTGCCATTAGAAGTATCAAACACAAGACAACAAATCAAAGAGCAGGGAGCATGGATCACAGTACCTTACCGGGGAAAGATGTCCCTCATTCATGTCTGGCATAAAAGACCAACCAAAACTGAGCATTCAAAAATATGAATGTGGGGAGATTTGTAGGAAGACAGCAAAATGCAAAATATATTCTGTTGTAAAAGAAGTGACGCTCATCCACTAGCAAATTCCCAACATGTCATTCTTAATTTGATATCTAGTTTAATACTATATGTATATCAGGCCTCTTTCACTGATACATGTAGAACCTAGGACAAAAGTACTATTAAATGCAGAAGGTGTGAACTTGAAATTCAATTTCTATTGCTGCAGTTTACCTGCCCAGTTGTGCTTGGGGAACTTTATGATTAAAATATTATCTTCAAGCTGTAACAGCTCAAGGTTGCTGTAAGGTTTCCAAAATCTTAGAATTTGTCAAAAACTCCACTGTGCATCTTTTTAGGATTCTCTTTGGCAAGCATCAACACAAAGTTAACTTCATTTCAATTTGTACACGCATCTTCTGTAGAACAAAATCAAACCTGCAGTGACCAAGGGGTTGTGAATAACTTGAGACAGTCAGTTCTAAAATCCATGATGGAAATGAAAATGAAAGTAGTAAAACTGTATAATGAAAGGATGTTGTTAAAAGTCCATTAGATTTAGGAGTGTTTACTTTCATTATGTCTCTGATACCGGTTTAAAATGGGCCAAATCCAAATGTAGAGGCATATGCCTTCAAGAGAATTCTCTGTCTTCAGAGAATTTGCTAATGGGAAAGCTTTAAGAGCCATTGAGTTAGTCCTTGGATTTGGAATTGATGTATCTGCCCTTTGCATCTTTAAGATGCTGCACAAACTACCTTAATTACTAAATAAAACAGTTCAGATCTCAGAGGAGAAGTACTATGTATTTGGCGAGAAGAAAGGGAATCTTATGCAGCAATCTAAATGCCTTCAGGTATTGCAAGTACAATCACCAGTGAGGTGTGTGCATGCAATTCAGAGCATATTTGGGCCTATTTGAAGCAATTAAGTATTAATTATTTCATTTTCCTCCCTAATAGATCAGTATAGAAAAAAAAAGGGGGCTGCACAATGATGTAGAATGATACAGAACCTGCTCATCTGCCCCAAAATGAATGTGGCTATAGTTAGTTGAGCATCCCCTAAATAGCATGATACTAGAAAATGATCATGGCCAGAATATTTCTCAACAAACTTCCCCAAAATACCGCAAAATACAGTGTCATGAACCTGAACACTTCATATACACTGTTAAAACTGTCAGTGGGGTAAAAACCCATAACTACTCTGCGAAAGAGTCCCGTAAAGAAGGATGGCAATGAGCCATGATGGCTTGTTTTGTAGCAAGTACTTTCAGGCCTCCCCTGTGAAGACTGATGCCTTAAAAGAAGCAGACTCTAAAGTCCTCCTGCTCAGGAGTTCTGTAGATCAGCAAACAAGCGTCCATGAGAAATGCTGTGTCATCAGTGATGAAGGCAACAAATGCACCCAACAATAACACACTCCAGCCAAGTAGCAGTATTGTTGTGTGTTTATGGGAAAACAATCAGAAATTCAAGCTTTGCCACCTCTTTATCCCAATGTGAAGAATGTAAAAGGGCACAAAGCCACAAGGCTTCCTTTCCACCTGCCTTTTCTACAGAAAGTGAATGGGAGACGAATGCCTGTTTAATCATAAAATAAGCTTCAGCAAAGCAAATGAACTTAGGTATTTCAAAAGCAAGAGAAATCAAAATTGTCTCCTAAACTCCTTATCCTCAAACTTCCAGGACAGTTGCATGCTTTTCTTTCTTCCAGCAGAGCTCTTTTTAATTCTTTATTGCTGTCAGTTTCCTTTTATTTCAGGAGTGAAGATGTGACAGGGCGTGGGAGCCATGTGACAGGAGGCTGTGCAGGCACAGCGATTGCTGCAGACGTGCCAAACTACCTGCGGCCACTGCAGCTGCCTCATGGTCACCTGGCCACTGCAGGCACTGAGGCATCCATGTAACCTTCCCTCCGGATGCTGAGCAGCAACATTCTAAAGCAGCCAAATCTCGCTTTCCCCCTCAATCTCGCTTTCCCCCTCTACCCAGAATTGGTAAGGAATGTGCAGTATCTGTTTTTAAAATGCAAATTTACCTAGGTTTTTTTTTTAGCCACAGGAGTTTCTTAGAAAGATGAAAAAAAAATCATAAATTACTGAAAAGACCACTGAGTGTCTAAAGTAAATCTTTCCTCTGTTCTTATTATGCTGGTTTGTTTGTTGGCCTGAAAAGTCACCAAGCTGTGTGACAAAGGAAGATGAAGCACAGCCTGGTCTGCAGGGACAGGCAGCACATGGCAGCATGATGCTGTCGAGGAGAGGAAGCATGCAAGAGCAGGATTTTCTTTTTTTAGGCTGGTATCTGGAACCTCATTTATCCTCAGGTAGGCTGGTTTGTTTGCTTGTTTATTTATTGAATGTATCTTAGTCTAGTGAAAAACCACCATGATGCTCCCAAAGCTGCCCCTCTGGGTTCTGCAGGAATCCATCCTGGCAGACAGATCTGCAGACTTGGAGGAAGTTCAAGTATTTTTCAGTATATCAACAAATATGACAAGAAATCCCACTGTATTCTGAGTGGTGCCATAATAATAAGTGAGGAAGAAAGTAGTAACATTAGATAATCCCCGTAGAAGACTAACTCTTTGATCTCCAGCATTTACATGCATGCCTTTACACTTTGTACATTGTAAGCATTTGATTTCTTACCAATAAAATACAGCTACAAACTCCTTTTGAATGTTCCAGAAATAAAATTCTCCTTGATCCAGTTATATGCCTTCTAAGCAGTGAGGGAGAAAACTGAGGCCTCAGATGACCATGATGAGTAAATGAACAAGTTATCATACAAATGCCAAGAACTAATAATGTCTATTTAGTTTAGGTGCTTCTAAATATTAAGTCAATTATGGTTCTGCTTTTTCTACAAGAGTCAGTGCATTATCACTATTTTAATTCTTTATCTCCAAACACATAGACAAGCCTGACACCAGGGCTTGTGTAGATAGGGAGCATTAATAAAAACATTTTCATAGCCCCATTTCTGTCTCTGGTGGTAACTAAACCTAATTTTGCAAAAAAAATTTGCATCAATTCATGTGAATAAAATCCATCCTCCCTAGTGTCCTTGACCTCCCTAGGCCTAGAACCTTTTGATTTTATTCTGTTCTGGAAACATTCACATACTTGAGCAAATGTGAAATAATGAGCTATGACCTCTCGCGATACTGCTTGTCTGGTTACATCAGTGAATGTTCAGCAAAGGAGCTATTTCAATGGGTGTCAGTGTAAAGGAAATGACTCACTAGGCTGGCTTATAGCTGCCTGTAACTACAGAGACTGTTAACTAAATCCTAAATAAATAGCAATAAATAATGGAAAATAAATCATGTTTCATTGCTAGCACTAAAATCCAGTACATCCATTATTAAAATTAAATGGATGCAAATAGTCAAAAATCTCTGAGAAACTATTTTTTTTGAAATAAAATAACTGAAATTTTTGATGGCTATCAAGAAGAGAGAGGAAGAAACAAAGAGAGAGGAAAATCTAAAAGGAAGACATTTTCCAGGCTATAGTGCCAGAGTCATTCTTTCACAGGCTTTACATCACAGAAAGCTCGGATTCAGATGTTGAAAATGTATGTCTCCAAAATACGCTCATCACGTTTCAAGATTTCAAGCAGGGTTTATTCGCGGCTGGGAGCAGCAGTGGTAAAAGGAAGCAGTTAAAACCAGGACACATTCCTGGGACGTTATAATGCATATTATGCATTGTCTCAGCTTGACTGTGAACAACGCACTTGAAAATGAACATCAGCTAATTAGTTGCATACCATAGAGGAAGCTCGAGCCTATTTCATTTACTGCAGAAACGATTTCAGACTTAGTTCTTCAGCTCAGAAGAGGCATAGCCCTCCACTGCTTTCTTGGACGTGGAATTCTACACGTGACATGGCGATGCAATCTGGAAGAAAACAGAAACCCTGGAAAGCCACAGACATAAAAATAGAGATAGGAGAATTTTAGCTTCCTTTCTGCTTAAGCAAGTGTTTGAGAAGCTGAAATCTGGATCTTGCTAAAGAAGTTTGCATCCACACCACAAATGGCACTGCAATGTAGATATAACCTAGGCAGCTGAAAAAAAAAGAAAAAGGCAGCTCACTCTAGTACCACATACTATTTAATTATAACATCACGCAGCTTAGCTGCTCATCCATATGGATTCTCCACACTGAATTCTGTGCTGCTGTGGGTGCTCATGTCTCTGAGCAACCTCACCTAAAGCCCATTTACTACCTTTACAATGCAGTGAAGTCTGCAATAGACGTATATTAAGCTTGTGCTTTTCTATGCTATACTCCTGTCAACTCCATGCAAATTATACCACCACTTTTGAAATATAAGTACTCCAGTTTCCCCTCTGACAGACTACAAAAAGTACAAATTTGAAGTCTAAGGTGGTGAGGGCAACAGCAGTCTTCTGCTAGCTTTGTGCAATAGCTCACCTAAGAAGCAGCTGGCTACTGGGAAGCTTTGTGAGCACTACAATATAAATATAATGAAATGACAAGGTTCTGACATTTCTCATCCTTGTCACTAATTGCATACTTTCACAGCTCTCTCTGAGCCCTAGAACTCTCTAAGCACCAGAAATGTGAAAGTTTTAGAAGATGACTAACAGCCTGAGAAAAGTTGGAGTTACAGATTGGGAAAGCATAAAATGGAAATAACGTGTGACTGCAAAAGAGGTCTTTTTTAGTTATTCTTACTGCTACCGTACAACTTCAGCAAAGTGTGCAGTGACATTAAGCTCAGTAGACACAAGCTAACTGGTTGTTAGCAAGGCTGAGCCAAAAGCCTCCACATTCTTTGGTCACCCTGTGGTGAACACCTAGACCACTTATCTCACTCCTAATGAAGAAAGAAAAATGTGTCCCCACACCCTAGAGTGCATGGTGTGTACCAAAACTCGGCTACTAAAGCAGGTCTCTTGTTCTCATATGCACACACAGAGCTTTCAGATAAACAGTGCTGACCATCACAGTAATTGTATCAAAAGACCCAGCGTTTGATTCCATTCATGATTTCAGAAGTTTAGGAGGTGATACAACTAACAAAAGCAGTTCAACCAGGCCAGCATGTGACTGTATGTCATACTGGCACTTCAAGCACATGACAGCATCAGCTTCGTAGAGGATCTTTTGACTTTACACTAGAAATTTCTTTTTTTCCCCATTTCATTCATGGACTAACAACACAAGAATTAAAGTCAGGGAAAAAAATTAACTACTGCTGAAATTTGACTACATGGACCAAATATAAGCACCACATTTATGTCACTGATCATCATTTATGAAAAGTTTGAACTAAGTCATAGATGTTACTGACAGCTGTGGAAGTGCAGCTTGGGAAGAGGGTCTCCAAATAAAAGGAGATGCCTCCGTTGCTGCAGTGAGTTCCTATCCAATTCTTTGGTAATCTCCTTGGACAATTATGTTGCTTTTGCCTCAAAAGGAACTTTCTGTCAGATCAGGATGGTGTTTCCTCATGAGTATTTGTACAACAAATACAATGTAAGCTGTTTCTAGCTTTATTCGTAATTTATCTATTTGATGGGGAAAAAATGCTTATTTTTAATGAATGTCAAAATTCTCTTCCTACTCATAAAATTATGGCACAGTTTGACATCAGAGCTATGTCACTATTTTTTTCCTCAGGAATAACGATACATTGCAGCTCTCAGTCTAAATTTTTTTACAGTTCTCTAAAATAAAGTATTTCAAAGATAGAAAATGACCTTTGATTTCTCTCCTTTTGCTAATACTCTCACTTTTGTTGTCATGAGAACGTAAACACTAAATCCCCTAGAGTGAACTTTTCTTCTACCTTTTTTGATGTGTACATTGGACATTTCTTATCCTATCATTTGATTTCTGAAACAGTTTGTTAAATTTTCCTCCAAAGGAATGTTTTTATTGATTGTTTATATGGCTGTGAAATATATTTTCTCTGTTACAGAAATGTTTGTATTTTGTCTTTGTAAGTTCAGAGGTAGAACTGTAGTAACAGAATTTTATTTTTTCTTCCATCTAATGTCTACATTAAGGCTCTCCTAACCTTTAAGGCAAGCAGTTTCGAATCAATTAAGTTGTTTTTCAAGAGGGATGCTAAGGAAGAATTGAGATTCCAAGTTAAATTCTATTTACACTTTCACAAACATTGACACATTTACAAGTGATCAGCTAGGAAAGGTCTGGACAGAGTGAACTGAGTATTGTAATTGAGAGCCTGAATCAGAAAAAGATAAATTAGAGACACGGTATAAGAATAATGATAACTTCTAATGATGATTTAGCTGCTGTAGTGTACATGAGAAATAACCCATAAATATCTAATAAAGTTCAAAAGTGATAGAAATAGAACACCAACAATATTATCTGTTGCATACTAATGGAATGAGAGAACTGGAAAGTAAAATATTGAGTATTTTTCTGTATTGTTTATGTTGGATAGGAAGCTAGGAAAGGTCTCAAGAAGAATTTTTCCCATATAGAGAAGTCTCAAGGATTTCAGAGTTTTATGCTTGCCTGTGACTTTCTAATCACTAGAGATTAACAGTGCTGGTATTCATTAAGGAAAATTCAAAAGTTTCCTGGGAGTAAGGAATGAAGGACTGGGCTCATGATCTATCTGTTTGAAAAAGCCCCAACAAAAAAGCAGTGCATGCTGATAAGCTGTGATCTTTGCGTCCTCTGTAATTATGTCCAGCAGAACATACCTTATTTGAGATTTGCACAGGCATAAATATCATCAGAACTTGGCTTCATACTGTCCCTAAATCTTTTCTAAGGAGAAGACAAATGAAAAGTGAAAAAGCAACACTTTTGCAATGTTTCTTTGTCAGTCATACAGCAACTTAGATTAAAACAGTTCTTTTCAGGGGGAGAGACAAAGCTAAGGACACGGTGGGTGAGATCCAAAATGCCAGCAGGTCACACCTCCACAGCTAGGGTTGTCAGCAGGTGTCAATCAGGTGAACTAGAGCAGTGACACTTATTCCTCTGTTGCTCCCCAAGATGTAAACCAGAAGACAAACCACCTGTTGAATACCTGTTGAGAACTACAAAGGCATTGCCAGGGTGTACAGAGATGCAGCTAGACAAGCAAAAGCTCAGCTTGAATTGAAATTGTCCAGAGATGTCAAAAAACACAAGAAAGGGTTCTTCAGGTACATAAATAACGATCAGAAACAGAGGGAAAATATGCTGTTGAACAGGACAGATGAATTATTTCACAAACCATGCTGAAATGGCAGAAGTTCTTAAAGCTTTCTTCACCTCTGTCTTTGCCAGTACTGTTGAGCCTCAGGCCCTGGGAACATAAATCCAGGTTGATGCAAACATAGAGCCATAGTCAGTGAAGGAAAGCTTGGTGTGTGAACTATTACAGGGGCTTGATCTCTAGAAATCGATGGTCCCTGACAGTATCCACCTGAGGATGTTACAGAGCTGGCTGGTGTTTTCCTGAGGCGCTTCTCAGTCAGTGGTAGCCACTTAACAAGTGTTACAAGAGCAATATGCATATTTCTATATATTCTGCTTGTGAATGGAAGGGAAGATTAATCCAGACCTGGGTGTTAGAAAACAGTTTCAGGTAATCTTAGATGAGCACAGTCCTGTGTACAGAAGTCTGTAGTATCCTCACGGGACAGAGAGATTTTCAGAAGAAATGTTTACTTCTCTTAGGCTTTGATAGCACAATATTCTATAAAAATAAAAATCCATAGCATGTACATCTGACCCACATAAAGTCAGAAAAAAACTAACCCCAAAACCCAGAAGAAAGCAGAAATAGAGCAAAGTTTTTGAAAATATTTTTTCTGCCAAGCAAACTCAGAAAATCACTGGAGACATGAAGTGCATTTTAGCCCCCTCCAAGTACCAGTTGCCTTTATAATAATTTCAAAAAAATAAAAACTTGTTTTGTGGTAAGAATGAGGGCTCCCCAGTGAGAGTTTTAAGGACATGAAGACATTAGAAACATTTGCAGCCACTTCATTGATTTTTAAAAGAAACCTAAACAATGCAATTCTGTCAGCTAATTAAAATGGCTCTCTCCAGTTGCACTGAATTTCTTTTGCAGGATCATTACTTTCCTTGCAGCAAATTTGGGTACTTTGTTTTAAGGTTTCAGATTAATGGAAGGAAATTTGAGGGGAGACAATAAAGCCATACAGCAACAGCAGGTACACAGGAGCACAGACCTTTAGGTACAGCCAGTTAAAGCAAATACCATCGATTGAGCCAAGACTTGAATGCTTTCTGATGAAAAAGTCTTATAGGCTAGTATTTCCAGAAAGAATAATATCATAAACTATACAAATAAAGGAAGTGATATTTATCTTTCTTCTTATGTCACATATTAAAAAGAAATAGTTGTGAAGGACAAAGTTTACTGTTCCTCTTACCCACTCAACAGGGGACAGCTTCTGACCCTGTCATCATGCAGTACTTGTTAGTGTTATTTCTTACTGGTATTCCCCAGGCACAAATATGATTAAAAAGACTTCTCAAAGGTCACTGGGCAGAACGTCTATTATCCGTCCTAAGACATGAATTACAGAAAAATAAAGCAGCGAAAAAGATGACTGACCCAGTGACTAAGCAGAAGTACAGGACCTTGCAGACCTGGCCTCCAGACCCTTCACTGCTCCGGCAAGAGAGGCAGATGGACATAAAGGTCTTCAGTAAGTCTTCAACATGCCTAAGCATTTCAGCTGTTTTCTAATCCCATTTGATATTCCTCTGCTTTCTCAAGTGTCTAGACATCTCTGAAAACCTGTTGCCTAGTCTCCTGAAGGGATAGTGTTACTGCCTTATTTAGGTGCTGAGACTCCTGAACAGTCTTTTCAGAGACTAGGGTACAAGCCAGCCAGGCTAAGTTAACAGCCTGACCTTTTTTATAGCCCATACTGGAACCGAAGGCAACAAAGTGAGGCCTGACTTAGACAATTAAAGCTGGATGGTATGAATTCCATTCAGTTTTCAAAATGTAGCTAATGTACTCACTTATTCAGAGAGGCCTGGGGCAGATTCACACATTAAAGGATATGAAACTCATATATTATGGTAATGGGAACCATGAAAATAGATGAGGATAAATAACCACATTTGATGAGTGCACCCCATGAATCTCCTGAACATAAAGGCAATTATCATATTACAATATTTTTAAAAATATATATTAAAAAATTAACCTTATAAATAGCATCAAAAAGTCTGGTAAGTTAGGTTACTGAGATGAGAACCATAGATTGGAACTGAATTAATTAATGCAATAACAATCAGAAGAATCAAATTTCTGTTATTCCTAAGCACAGGGGCTGAACAAATAAACTCATTCATAGTTACACCATTCCCCAGTTCTCCCTCATTTCGTGCAGAGCTATTCATGAGTCTCTACCTTGCACTCGTGGGTCAAGCTCTGCTAAGGTATGTGTAGAGGCAAGGAGTCTGTTGCCACACCTCTGCCAAGGCTCATCCACGAAGCAGATAATCTTCCTACTGGTAATGGACAGTTGACTATAATTGCTTGGGTTTTCATAAGTATATAAACCAGAGACAGTTAAAATGAGACAAAGGGAATGTCTCAGATGAAATCAGATGTGACCTTTTCAAAATGGGGAGCATTTCAGTGATTTTAATTAGAAGCCTAGGAACAAGAGTTAAATAAACTTGAAGATACCTGTTCTTTCAACTGAGCCTGGTGGGCTGGTAGGAAACTTTGTCTGCCTGCTTTACAGCACATAGGTTTTATAGCCTCTCACTCCATTAAAAAAAATAAATAAATTAGAAGCCCCAAGGCAGCCACATATTTAGAAGCAATGAAAACCCAACCTGTCTACCTCTAAAGCATTTACAGGGAAATGTATTTGGGCTTACAACTCAGGAATGAAAGCATAGCAGAATGAATTAAAACATTGTGATTTCTCTGTAATCTACATTGCTGCTCATGGCACAAGTCTGAGGATCCAGAATTCATTCCGTGTTTCTTAATATTTCATAGAAATAAAGAATCTCAGTGGTAAAAAAAATTAACATTGTGAACAAATGTATCTCATTACGATGTCAAACCATGTAAAACCACAATGGACCATTCCAGGGGAGTCAAAACCAATTAGTTGTATCAGAAAATCTACCAGACTACAAAACAGAGAGGCCTGTGAACTTCTGCAACTGCTTCGGAGATTAAAGAAACTGCAACACAGCATGGGGACAAGAGATAAAGTGAGTGGGTTTAGAAAGACTCCAAGGGAACTGAGAAGTTCATGCCCAGTTTCAAAACATACCAAAGTTTAGAAATTACTTTCTAAGTAATTTTAGACTGTTTCTCTTTTTAGAACTAAAATCACGCTCCCAGCCCATAACATATAGCTCATTTCCCTAAACCGACCACCAGTACAGGACTCTGCCAAGAGAGTGATCTCTTCTTTCACCCCTTTGTGTCCCTTTTCATACCTTTATTGCCCTTGTGAATCCTGAAATGGAAAGATGATAATCTAATCTGAAAGCATAGCCATTTCTGGCCTTAATTGTAGCTTGAATCACTCATTTAAAAAAAAAAAAAACAAAACCACAAAAAACCTAAAAAGAAACAACCAAAAAAAAAAAAAACACAACCAACAACTGAACCAAAACAAAAATACCTAAAAAATATTTCTCTGCCTCTTTGTTTCCATGACCACTACCAGATGAGCAGATAGGTCTGAAGCTGCAAGTCAGACAAGGAAAAGGTACTGTTTCTTAGTATGCTCATAATATAAAGCACAAGACATGGATGATCACAAAGTAAACTCCGCTATAGACATTTTTAATAAACACTGACTAACTGGAGAAATGTGTCAACCCAGGACTGTATGCAGTCTTGAGCTCATGCAGCTTGAACTTGAAATACTTTCATCATAGAAATACCAGGTGAATGAGAGATTAAGCTAAAACAAGGTAGATCACTAATAAACTCAAAATATAGAAGTTTTATGTACCTGTCTCCCCATGTGCATTTTCAAAGTGCATTTATGTATGTATTAGTTGCTGTCTTTCACTCCTGGCAAGCATCCAGCATTGGCTGGCTGTAGGAAATGTTAAGCAACCCCCACCCCTGAATAGCTACTTGGCATAGAAGGATTGCTTGTAACTTGTGCAACATGCTTCATATTAAGGACTCCTCAGCTTCAAAGATACTCTTGAAACTGGGAATTAAGCACTTACATTGCATGCTTTGCAAGTTTAGCTCTGTGCCTCTTGATCATCATCAAAGTTGCCCTACAGAAATATTCCTCCCTCAATTTGAAACCAGTACTTGAATTAAAAAACATTCTGTACAGTATTTTAAGCACATTAAAGGGAGCACTTCCTAGCGTAAAATCTGGCTTGCTATCATACTGGTTTTGTGGTCTGCAATTCTAATAATAATCATAAGCCTGTTTATAGAGGATGAGGAAAGAAAACATTGTGGGGCAATGTAGCTTACCATGCCCATTATGGGCACTCCTTTGGATTCTCTTTGTTAACTTTTTTGAGATAAGCATCTCATCTAATCAAAATATGAAATCTGCTCCACTGCTTCACGAATGAAATACAGTTTCTTGTGTCTCGTGCTTGTCGTTTTCATCCTTGTCCAATTTGTTATCAAATGAAACTTCCACATCAAAGAACAAACTCTGTGTAGGTTCAGTTTTGAATTTCTCCTTCCATCTTCTTTCTACTGCCTCTATATGAAAAGAAGAGGGGGGGGATGTGAGGAAGTGTCTGAAATACATTAGAAATACTGAAGAATTAAAAGACTTTTTAATGCCAATTAAAATACAGAGGAACTCAGTTTTCCAAGGTAGCCATTTCCCACAAGACTTGTGTTCTAAATGATGCATTTTCTACAGCTTAGTGGAGAAATGAGTGTTTCTATTAAATTTAAGAGAAAAAATCCCTGTTTTTGGGGGTCTTGACATAAGGAGGTATTTACTTGGATCACGTGTGCCAAACATAATTGAAAGATAGCTATTGGTATGTAAAAAATAGATTTGCAAAGATGGCTAATTAACAGAAAATAAAGACATGCATTTTGTGTGATTTACCAGAAAAGATTGTGTCCAATATCCAGTGGAGTCAGAGTTCGACATCAAGCCTGGTTTTATAAATCTCATCTTAAATACTCCTTGCTAGGTTTTATCAAAACACACATCACCCTACATTTTTGAAAGAAAATCCTTGGTGTTCATTTTCCAAATTTAGGGTGAATTTTGCCTCAGTAGTTAGCAGGATTATGAATATCTACTAAATGGCACTGTCTCTATTTTCAGCAATGGAGTTCAATAAAATCTATATTCTGCATTAGCTGCAAATTTATGCAAAGGGATATAGAAGAAAGCCAGCAATGTCACATTAAAACTCTTTTAAGCTAATATCTAATCTATGTAACTTTCCGAAAAATATATCTGAAAAAAATGTCAGTGTTATTTAGTTTAAGATAGGAAACTGAACAGAAATTTAAATGACAGGGGTCTTTTTACAAAGAGATAGTGCCATTTTTTAGCAGAGACATTTCTCTTCACAAGTTTTTCAAATTATATGTTCTTGTGAAGGATGCTAAATGTCTGGGTTGTAAATTTCAAATTGTCACTGCATGATGAACTCCAAGATGAGAAAGAAACGAAAAAATTACTTGTTTTTAATTCAAGCTGAACATAAGCTATTGAAAATTCATATTTCATTTGTGGATTTTGCTCAACATTCACAGGAGCTGGAAGTGCTACTTCAAGGCTAGCTAGCAGAAATGAATCAGAAAAAAATCTGAGTTGTGCTGTTATTATTTCACCATCTTGAGGTAAAGGTTAGAGCTAGATGAAACCATAATTTTCACATTTTAAGAATTTTTTAATAAATTTTTTACATCTGTTTAAAAAATATTCTTTGCTGATAAACTCCAGCTATTTGGATCGGTTTGACTTTTGCATGATGCACAGTATCCAAGAAAATTACAGTGTTCTAGCCCAAGAAGTTATGCACATTCTGCTGTGATTCCACCAAAAACTTTTAAAATGAAACTTTATCAGAAATGGCTGGTTTCCCATGCAAAGTTTCATTCTGAGAAAGCATTCATTTCCAAGAGAAACACTCTTGGCCAGCTCTAGAAAGGATGCTATGCAGCCATGCTGACAAAACACAGTAAGGTTCTACCTATAATTTTATGTCTGTTAGGAACATAAAGAGCACATAACATTAGTATCTCAAGGATTTTCTCCAAAATTTGGAGTCTCGCTTGGTTTTGGAATAGATTAAGTTGCAGATATTTGAGAGGGAAAGGAGAAGGACAGATTTTTTTCTAAGGATCATGAAGATATCCTTGGTTAAAATGGATGTTGGGAGCTTGCATCAACAGGATCACGCTTGAAATTGTTCAGAGAACTGTGATCCTCTGCACCAATAAGTCAACTCACATAGCTCTGGGCAGACACAATCTTTTTGTACCTCAAGCTACCCGCAAGCTGTTCCTTCTAGGGCTGCTGCAAGGCTCATTTAGCTCTTCTAAAGGACTCTGAATCTCCTGAAAAAAAACCATGTAAGCTATTGCATGCTGTCCAAATCAGTCTTGGCTCAAGAGCTGTTTGTCTTGGAAACAGTGAAGTGTCCAGGCATGTTACTGCAAAAGCCCCATTTTTTGCAAGAAATTCAGAACAAAGTGCTGCAGTAATATGGAGAAAGCAGCTAGTTTAGTCCCTTGATTGTCTTGATAAGAGGATTTGTAATTATTGTGCCAATAACAGGAGTGGATAGAATAGAGAAAAAAATATTTGCCATCAACAAGAGAAATAAATCCCAATTTACCACCATAGGAGAGAGTAATGGAAAGGCTACTGATGGATTAACCAATGCCTCTTTCCTCTCTTTCTTCTTAGACAAAACACACACTGATGTGGGTTTATATATTTTTAAACAGAACTGTTATGGATCTTTTATGTAGCAGAAGTGTTGTGCACTCTAATTCAAAAGGGATTTAAGGAAACCAAGTAAAACTGTCTGAACAACTAGGGTGGGGAGGGAAGGGAAATAAACTTGCACAAGTATTTCCGCGTACATCAGATTCAGAAGAGCATAGCAAGTAGTTTTCTGCAGACATGAAATACAATTTTTATTTATAGATGTGTTCCCCATGTGTTCACCTGTGGAATTCATTCCAGTGTACCAGGAAAAAATATTGTAGTGGCCTCATAGCCACCATTTGCTGCACACTCCTGGCAGTTTCCAAAATGTCTCGAAAGAGAATGCATTCCAGCTGTCTCCTGCACTACTCCTCTGCCTGAGATGCAAGCATAACAATGTAAAGAGAACAAAGCTACTCCCCTAACAAAAGCAGCATTAAATACTGGCAAGGAAATAAGAAACAAAATATTCTTTTCAAACACAGGGAAAGCTCACAAGTTCACATTTTTTCTTCTGCTTGTTTTCTTAGTAAGGGTTTGTGTATCTCAGAGATTAGAAATGTAACACGTACTTGCTTCAGTTGCTATGGTAATTCTGTGGGGTTTGGGGTTTTTTTATTATTATTATTATTTAACTGAATAGCACTGTAAATAGCTATATAAATGTCCAGAACACAAACCACAGCTTTGCCCCAGGCATCTTCTATTTACACACTCCTCTTTTTCGGCAAAACTTCATTATTGTTGCTTTTAATGAATATGCACACTCTATGCATTGAAGCAAATCTGAAGCAGAGAGGTACAGGAAATTGAATCCCCACTAATGAACAGCATGGTATTTGAGACTGTTTCAGAACCCAAATGTCATAGGTGTTCAGGTGGAAATTATTTGTCATCTTACTAATTCAGAAATGGAAGGTTATGAACAGGACTTTCAGAGTGATCATCTTTTCAATATCACCAACTCACCACTAGTGGAAAGGAACCCCTGTGGTGGATGTTCTGGAGATAGTTAGAACAGACTCAAAGGTTTGAAATCAGCATTTGCTGCTATGCCTCTCTGAGGGGAAGAAAGGGATATTCCCATGCATCAGAAAACTTAGGAAATTAAAAGTATCCAAAATCTTGAGCATGCTAGCAGTTTTATGAGCCAAATTATCTAACTTAATAGGACATTGACAGTACCTGTCAAGCATCATTAATAGCAGAAGATGTGCTTTGCTGAAGGATTGGAGAAATGCAATTTAAAAAAAAAAAAAAAAAGAGAGTCAGACACTACATCTGTCTGATGAGGAAGGAACATCTCTCCAAAACTGGTTTTGATAGCAAACGTGCCCAAGCACAATCATAGAAACGCAAAAGCATCACTGCAGGTCTAGTCAGATCCGTGCTCCGTGTTGTACCTATGTGTGGAAACGTCTGTGCTGTGTGCCTGCATGCAGGCAGTGCTTTTCAGAGAGTGGGGAGAGGTAACATATAAACACCAATCCATCAAAGTGTGGGTGGAGCAATGCTCTGGAGAGCAATTTTAGCATGCAGAAAGATGAGGAATACTAAAGCCGCAGGTTATGGAAGGAGAGCTGATTAAAATGAATGGTTGGGGCTATGCAAGGAGAAAAGCAAAATATGAGACAGAAAACAGTAGACAAAAAGGAAAAGAAAGGTAAAGAGGTAATAAAGAGATACAACTTCTTTCTTACAGGACATGTGGATTGATTAGAGGGCTATTGTACCTTTCTACACCTTTCTGGTAGGTGTTATCCTAGGCCTTGTACATATGCCTTTTCTGAAGAAGCTTCAAATAAATTTGGTCTTCTCAGAACAGTCCCTAGACCACAGTATTTCTACTATGTTCTGAGTCTTATGCAGACTGGTTTCCTTCTTGCGATCGTCCACAACTCTGCACCACTGGGATAAATATTAGTCTCCTTAGCAAAAAAAAAAAAAAGTTGTATTAAGCAGAAGGAATGATTCCCTTAAGGGAAATATGGGGATTTTGAAATATCAGTCTATCTATAGATACATTTATGTGCATTATCTAAAGGCAAACCACTTCCTGAAAAAATTGGTAGGTCAATTTTATCCATCCACCTCATGGGTTCTCCAAGAACTAATCCATCTCTCTCCTCTAAAAGTCAAATTGCCAGTTTATCTTTCTGCCTTCTTCAATTGTCCCACTTGCTTTCATTTCTGAAGCTGAGTGAAACAAAAGGTAAAATTGACCAGCCTATATAACCAGAACTGTCCTTGAAGGCAAAGGGTTTAGGAAGTGGCTAAGATGTGGCTCAGCCTTTTTATTCATCTCTCTTGTCACTTTTGCTCTACTATGCTAAACACATAAATCTGTATTACAAGTTATGTATAGCTAGTATTCCATTTAACATAGGTACATCAACTCAGATTAGCAATATAGTGTGCTTTTTGAATAAAAGCAATGGGGTAGATATTTTCAGAGCAGTTAAAAGATATAAACAAAAAGCATTTTACTTTCTCCCTTCTCATGAAGTTAATGAAGAGTTTGTCCATCTCTCAAGCTTTATCAAACTGTAAAAGAATTAAAACACACGTCTTTATTGCTTCCTCTTCAAGTGTTAGTTATTCAGTTGCCAGGGTAACGTGAAAAGCAACTACATAGCTCCAAAGTACCAAGGTTCATACTGCCTGATAGGAATGATATAGGAAAACAACATGCTGAACAACGGAAATACATTCCAAGGCAAATAAAGAGTAAAAAAGTAACTATTCTATATATAAGAGAAACCCAAGACATGACTTTAAAAGTTATTACAGACCCTCTTGAGCAGTGCTGCTATCTCTATCTGTTGTTCACTGTCTGTATCCTTCCCTTGGCATTGCTTCTTCCTCTCTACTCAGAAACACTTTGGAAGACCTGGGCTGATAAGAGGCAAGGAACTGACCCAGCTGTGGCCAGAACCTGCACACTCTGATCCCAACTTCCCATGATTACAGTTTTATTGATTACATGCTACACCCTCAAGCATTAGCCCTGATCTGGTCTTAGGGATACCTCCTCTCAGCCTGGCTTCTGTCATATCAATAACCACAGTTAGAGCTCCCCTCGTTGACTGGAATTTTACCCCTCACCAGCCCTGTGGAAAGCAAAATACACAGAGTGTATGAACTTAGAATTTCTAGCCAAACTCTAAATATGGACAACGGTTTGGTTTTGAAAATTAGATTTACTATATTCAAATATCAGTTGGTCTTCAGGCTGAGAATACTGCTGTTTGAAAGGCAGCAGTCTCAGCAAGGATGAGTTTTTCAAGGCAGAATGAAATCTGGAGGACTTGCAGCTGTGTGCTCCAAACTTGATTTTAGTACAATTGCTATTTGTTATTTGGCAATTTGGTCAGCTAAGTGGAAGACACAAAAAGACTGATGTCAAAAATGTCTCGAAGAAATAGGATCCAGAAAGCCCACAATTGCTCATGCCACTACAAAAAATGATCCGGACTTTTGAGTATGTGCACATATGGTCATAGTAGGGATGCTGATGGCTTATTATTGATGTTTATTGCTTTGGCTCTCTTAAAAGCATCTAGATTTCAGGAGAGACTCGAAGCCATGTTCCTAGCAAGTATCCCAAGAGCTGGTAATGCCAATGGCAAGGGCAGGCTAGCTCAAGAACAACCATCATCTTCAATATATTTATTCGTGTTTGAAATTAAATGAAAGGAACTTAATATATACCTGTGTCTGTTCTTTCTTACTTGCAAGCTGGGCAAACAAACAAGTAGAGACACCTGTATAAATCTTATTAATCCTTCACTAAATTTATGGCATTTTACCTTTTTTGCTGCATTTGTTTTTTACTTTTATGTGTCTGGTGTTGAGAAATCCTTCTTAATAATTATGTACATTTTTTTCAATGTCCAAGAATTCAAATGCTTGTTAAAAAATTTGAAGATACATCAGTTAGAGCTCTTATGGCACTACCAGCCTCTCTTGGTCTTTCAGGATTTTCAGGCTTTTTAAGAAGGCTTACTATTGCTAAGCATAAACACACTGAGGTATTACTTTAAAAATGAAACATAAAATTTCTTATTATATGGCTAGCATGAATTTTGCTTTGATTTGTTCTTCATAAAAAAATTCATGTCCTCTCAATCAGAAAGAAAACAAGAGAAATATTTATGCCTGTACATTAAGTAAGCAATAGTTTAACAGTCAATTAATCCATCCATGATATTTAGATGAAGTAAAACATATTAAGTGATGTTAAGGAAATACATAATTCATAAAAATACTGTTATGAAATAATTTTTATAATTCTGTTCTACAATATTTATGCTCTTATATGACATTAACTTCTAAATTAGTTTTGGTGTTAATTGCAAAAGAGTAAATTTATACGTGTGACAAGCAAAATTTTATATTGATCATAACCATATAAAGGCATATTTTCCAATTAGCAGCATTTTTTAAAAAAGCTTATGTAGACCCACAGTCTTCCTAGTCGGTTGGTTTGGGGTGTTTTCGTTGATGTTTCTTGCACTTTACGTTGGGGTTTTTTTTGGCTTTGAAATCACTACCGAGATAAAGTTTCCAGTACGATCACCCTAGTTAATGTTTGATGCTTTCAGTTTTCTTTTACATCTCTGTTGTTCAAATGTCAGTGATTTTAGCACTGAATTTAACCTTTACACATTTTTCTCCTGCTCCTGAAACCTTTCTAGTTCCTTCCTCTGCTGGATTTGGCTGACAGTAGACCAGAATGCATCGTGCACATACACACATTGCTGTTCGAATTCCTCCAGGCATTTCATGGCAAGTCTATTAAATGACATTGTTCTCTCAGAGCAGGCACACAGAACCTCAGATCTGAAAGCCTGTTAGATCCCTCGGAGGAATGTTCCAAACGAGGCAAAAGCCCACCTTTGTGGACTGTGATGACCTGGAAGGTCCTCAAATATTTTGCTGTTTCTTCATGTGAGTTTCTAAGAGTGAAGTGAAGAACTTGTAACCCTTGTGGTGCAGAAAGCTGCATTCGTTACCAAACTAGCATTAAAACCTGGAAGCACAGTTAGGAGCTATCTCTTGTGAATCATTCCTCCACTGGATAACTTCAAGCAAATTCTGAGGTAAGATACAAACGTATATTCCCTGTGCTAAACAAGAAGGTTGTCTTTACTTAATAAAAGACTATTCTGCAGTCCAGTATCTCATTTATAATGTCCATCTTACCCTAAGCAAAGCTGACCCTTTTTTAGGGACTCACAGTAGGAACCAGATGAAGATTGAAGTATTCAAACAATTTCGTGTTCTCAGTAAATGTTAAGTAGAGACAACATGAAGACATTTGTGATTCATTTCTATTTAACTGTGGAACAACTGTTCTTTTTCAACACCTTTTTTATCCTCGTAGCCTAATGAGTCTCATATGAATGTTCATCCTGTTTTGCGATAGGGAAAATGAGGCAAAGAGAAGGAAATTAAGTGGCTTCCAAAAATTAGAGATATACTGCAGTAATGCAGCGCCACAGTTCTTATCTGTTGTTTTACCCACTGAGTCATGTTGTTTCCTTCAAGAGCTGAAATATTAATTATTGACCATGAATGGCAGGGTGAGTGCACTGTTCCTGATCTCTGCCTATATGGTTGAATTTGCTTTTCTTGAATACTATTACATATCACTGCCTCTCTGTAACAGGGAGCACACAGCTGGTTTCTGAGTTTCTCTGTTCTCTCTGCTAGAGAATTCTGATTAAAAACTCAATAAAAATAGCAGTTCATCAGCTGATGCATTCCATAGGGCTAGCAAACATCATAATGCTTGGTGGTAAATGGTTAGCATGGATGTTTATTTAAACCTGGCCAAGCCTCTCTGGTTCTGGAAGCTGTAAAACTCCTAAGGCTGGGCTTATGAAAAAATTGTGTGCTAAGAGGATGAGCATAAATTCCAGACAATAGAAAGGAACTTTGCTTAATGTAAAAGACACAGACAAGTTACAAGCCTGGGTCCAGTCTAAAAATGAAATAATTTGAAAGGGGATTTTCTTACAGTGCTGCCATCTATGAGTTTGGCTAGGTCCCAGAAAGCTGAAAAGAGTCTTTTTCATATTTTTATTATTTCTACTGCTAGTTTTCTTCCACTCCCAGAAAGCAAGATCACAAAATCCCACTTTTATCAGTCATGGAATACAGTATAAGTCCCTAAAATGAAAAAGAAAAATGCAGGTGACCAAGAGTATCTGTTTTTTTCCCTGGCATCTTACTGACTCATTATAGCCATACATTTAAATGCTTTGGTACCTCATCCAACCAGGTGCTATCAGCAAGTCTATGAGAATTTCTTGGAATATGTATGACTGGGGAACTTGTAGTTTGGAGCTAAACTCTAAAAAAGACATGATGTTGGTAAAGTTTTAGTTCTGTCACACTTTCTCAAACAGTAGGTTTTCAGTGATACTGCTTAACTGACAGAACTGTATTAACATTATCTATTTATATATACACATATATATCTACACATATGTATGCATGGCACACATTTAGAATTCATCTAAAGCTCCACTGAAAGAGATCAAGTCTCTTCTGAATTTAATGGGAGGGGGCTCAGGCCTTTCATATACTTACTCTGCAATTGGCATTTATATGCCTTCATCCTGTTCCTGATCCAAGTCTAGTGAAATCAATAGAAAATGACATCACTCAACTTCAGCGTAAGAACAGTTGGTCATTTAGTCAAAACTGGTAGCTTGAGATCATTTCAACAAATCATCAAAAACCAGGGTGGGAGAAGTGAGAAGCCATCTAGTCTATTCTCTGCTTCAGCAGAGTATCAAATATAACTACCATATTCCTGACAGATGTTTACCCAATCTGCTCTTGAAATCCCCCAGTGACAGTAATTCCACGATACTGTTAGGCAATTTCTTCCCAAACTAAAATATTCTGATAAGAATCCCTAATATCTAGCCTGAATCTTTCTCTCTGCAGTTTATGACCAATATTTTCTCTACCTACAGAAGGAAAAGAGTTTCTCCAGTTGATTCACATCTTTCTCAAAGTGTTATACTTGTAAATAGATACATTTCTCCAGCTGAGGCAACATCTGTCCCAAGTAGATTAAAAAGACAGACCAGAAAATAGCCATCTCTCCATCCCAGTAAAACAGCTGACCTTTCCCCAGCAGTGTGCCATTGCTGATCTGTGCTGCCCACTGATAAATGTTCAGCTTGCAGTGTGCTGCGCCTCCCAGACCTCCAAGACCATGTCTGAGCCCTTTGTCCCTTATGTTTGTGCAATTGTTCATTCCTAACCCTCTACTTCTCTTCCTTGGACTCCATGCATTTTTTCAGATGGTTTCTTAAGATGTTTGAATTGTATCTCTTCCTTCCCAAGACTTTTGTTTATTCCTAGCTAGGCACTGTGAATCTAGTACATACGCTTTTTCTCCTGCTATCCACTCCATTACTGACAACATGCAATTCACCACACCCAGGAGAGATTCTCGCAGAGCCCTACTCAGTATCTGCTCCTGGCTTAACACATAACCTGCCAGAGTTCAAGAAGCATTTGGACAATGCTCTCAGGCACAAAGTGTGACTCTTGGGGTGTCCAGGGCTGAGTTGGACTTGATGATCCTTGTGGGTCCCTTCCAAGTCAGCATATTCTGTGATGCTCCTATATGTACTGCTTTCCAACCAGTATTTTATTCCGTTTATTGTGATTTGATCCAGACTGTGCCATAAGACAATGACAAAAGCCTGAGTACAAACCAGATGTATGACATTTTTTTACTTCATATTTATGCTGTTTGTTACCTTATTAAGCAAAGAAATTAAACTAGTTTGACATATTCAGTTTATAAATCCATGTTAGCTCTTATTCTTTTCCTTGTTACGCAGTTGTTAACAAATCTTCATTATCTGTTCCAGTGCTTTTCCAGTGACTGTTGCTAAGCTGGGGGGTGTATAAGGCCCCAGCATTGCTGTTGCTGTGTTTCACAGGTAGACAGTGCCTTTTGCTTCCTCCTATCACCACACCCATGAATGAACTGCTCGCTCAAGGCTGTGACACTGCTGACACCTATTCTTGAAGTGCTCTGCAAACTTCATCAGGTCCAGCCCAATTAAAATGGACATACATTCCTTTCAAATTCATTCATTAATCATTGTTATGTCTTCCCAGTGTTTTTACAGAACTAGTTTTGTTGATTTTTTTAAATTCTATACTAATCTTCAAAACATTTTATCTTGTCTTACCAGGATACCAAATACAATATGAAATGCCTAATGCATGCTCTGATTATTCCCTGCAGCACTGTGAACATTACACTGAGTGACACATTAGTGATAAGATGCTACACAGTAAAATAAGTCACTAAAAATCTAACATGTTAATTACAGAGACACTTCTTTGCAATAACCCTGAATAGAAGACAGACTGTGAAAGAAGCCACTAAAACAAATGTAAAATTTAGAGTATTTATTGTTTGCCTTTCTTAATTTTCTTTAATTGAAAAAGGGTTATTTTCAGTAATTATCCATGAATAATTAATTATTCTAAGACTACTTATTTCTGTAATTTTCTGTTTTGCTAATAGTCATCCAAATCTCAAAGACATAATTTTAAAAACATGAGTGGTAAAGAAACTCAAAAATATTTTTGTGCCACAATATTAATTCTTTTAGTGGTTACTTGATTCAAAACAATTTTAGTATATAATTGTCTTTAGTTCCAGAGACTGCTTTTTACTATAGATTTGAGTTCCTTTAATTATTCATGAGATATGCCCTGATGATGTAAAATACATTCCAAAACCTACATTTTTTTTTAATACCAAGGACTGCAAGTAAATTGGTAGCCCATAGTAACAACATATGTTTATAATTATGATTACCATCAGGGAATTCAACCTTACTGAAGGATAGAAAAGAGGCCCAAGCAGGGAAACCTTGAAAAATCTATGGGAAAAAAAAAAAAAAGAAGGGAAGGAGAAAGTTGAAATGGGAAAACCACTCTTGAATAATGGAAAAGACTCGGTTGTAAAAACAAGCACAACTTTCAACTGACTCTGCTGCAGAAACTCCAATATTTTAGTGAGCAAAAAATATTTAGAAACTGATTATTTTCACTGTTAACTGATTTGTGCAATGTTCTCCTTCTAAGCCCTAAGCATAAATTCTCTGAATTTGTCACAAAAAAACCTGCTAACAGATCGGTTACCTGACAGCAAGAATAAAATGCTGCAAATGCTGCTTTATGTTATTAATATAGTGTAGTATGCATACATTTAAAAGTGCCATAGCTAATGCTGAATTGTTTCCATTACAAAACTCATTTTACGAGTGTTCAATAACTCAGCTGTTTGAAATCACACTGAGCTGAAGTTGGCAAGCTTCACTTGTATGTGCACAGAAGATGTGACTTTTACAGCACATAAGTGGAAATCTCTAAGTTGTGGGTGAATCCTGAAAGATTCACATTTAGAGTTTAGCCTGACTGAGAAAAGCCCTCAAACCTCTTGGATCTAATGGAATAAAGGGAAAATATTCCAGAATTTTCACTGCTCATTCTATTAAATTCAGCAGGTTCAAAAAATAAAAAATCCTCAGGGTTATGCATTTATCAAGATATTTTTTAATCTAAAAAAAAAAATCTTACTTAAATTCAGTAAGTAGATAAGACATATTACTTTTACTAAGAGGTAACAAATAATGAAAAATGAATTAAAGGTCTTTCAAATAAATCCCATTTTGAGATTTTTGGGGTTTGAGATTTTTCTTTACTTTTTTCCTTGCATGAATGATTTTCTAAAGAAATTTCAGGCTAGGTAAGTTTTTCAAATTTAAAATTAGATAAAATTTGAATAAAAGGTATCCTACATGATCAAACCTTTTGAGGCAACTTCAAGATGGTGCTAGACTTAATTCACAGTGACTTGTTTTATGCACCTTGTTTTATGTAATTGAAGAAAATCTCTTTTCATGTTGAAATATGACTGAAGCTGTGGTATTTCTGCACCTCTTCACACTGTTAGGGTGAATTAGAACACGAAGTTCATATAACATTGTGGGAATCACCTCTCTTACCTGGTTCCAGCCTCATTCAAAATGTGATTCAGCCCTGAAGAGGCCACACTAGCTGGAAAAAAGCCTCATCAGAGCTAAGGGAAGGGGAACGATTTGACAGCTGTATTGCAAAAACAAAATAACCTGAAATTCACTATGCCTGCAGGGCAGTGCCAACTCACAGGACTTTAGAGATGTGTATCTTCTAGCCCCAGCTTCAGGATTCACATGGTTATGACTGACTCTCAAATTTCTTTCTTTCTTTTATTTTTCTCTTTCATCATTTTTAAGAATTGCATTTCCACACTTCGTTGTGGTAGGGAAAAATGTCTGATAAGGAAATTGTTCGAAAGCTAGTGAACAGCAAGAATTCAGTTCAGAAACTGGAAAAAGCTGAAAAGAGGCAGATCTTCAATAACATAGTGCACGTGTCCTCTGGAGTGTTAAGTAATAGAAGCTTTAAGTTAAGTTAGTTTCTAGTTGAACTAATGGTGATTTCTGATGCTTAATTGGAATGCAAAAAGATTAAACAATAATAAATAACAAACCTCATTGGAAGTGGTGTCATGCACTGTTGGTCAAACATGTTTATTAATTCTCATACCCCAGGGTTTACACTGAAGAGGAGAATCTATGGACTGAAGTTTTAGGTTTTTTATTTAGTGGTCACATTCTCCTCTGAAGTGTTTCTGAAACATGGTAACCTATCTACAAATTTATAACTTAATCTAGAAATACTATTGCTACATTTAGCCAAAATAGTCATTGCCCTTAGAGTCATCCAAAGCTCTGGAAGGCCTTGGACACTGGTTCTCTAGCAGGCAGTGATTTAACAGAAAGACCCCTACAGGAAGAAGTCACGTTGATCCAAAAACTGACTGCACTTAGACAGAGGTGTAAGACACAACTTTGTGACAGAGCCAGGAACAGCACCTGTAAATAATTTTCTGTTGAAAGAAACTTTTGACCACATGAATTTCCTGTAAAAGAGGAAACTGGTATAGAAAAAAATGCTCCCTTTGAATTCTTATTTCTTGATTTTGTTTGGGACCTGAGTCCTCAAACTTATCACTGGGGTAATTACTGCTACTAGTAATGGCTACTTCTGGCAAGTGTGAGGCTTTCTTTAGACTTTATAACCTAGCTTTCAACTTTTTCCTTTAGTCTCACAACAAAGGTAACGTTCCATTACTACATAATAAATAGTAAAGCCGGTCTTAGACCCTAAAAATCTATTCCCAGTAGAAATGACTGACTGGAGGGCCCCATGTTTCTTTGAAATGTCTTTACATAATAGTTACATGGGAAAATCTTATGAAGATCTTTCATTCTTGCCTATATAATGCTGACTTTATCCCTGCACCTTGGATCTGAACTAGCATTACATGATCACTAACAAGATGAAAGCAAACAGCCCTTCAGACTTTGAGAGGTGGGAACTGATCACAGTTCCAGTTGGCTTCAATGGTTCTTTGTGTGCCTCACATCTCTGTGAACCACATCCTGAAACACTGAGCAGGTATGTCTTACCAAGGATTAATAATCTTAGCAACACATTTTTATTTCTGAAATCAGCTCTCAGAAGCTAAAATGCTCAAAGTTGTTCTTATATGGGAAAAATTATGTACATATCTGAGGAATGTATGGCTTATAGCCTTTATATCTAAGAACTGACTGGCTTGTTTCCAAAATATGTGATGGATTGATTGATTTGAAAATAAATCTGAAAGATCTTTTTACAAAATATTTAATGAACTGTAAGTATTTTATACCCATGCCAATAATAATTGGCATGATTATAAAATTAATATATTGTCATATGTATAAAAAAATCTTTACGGTTTCAGTTTCACAAACTTTTGGGAATTTAGTTATTTGAAATTGCGACCAAAATAATAAACACTGTTTAAGCATTTAAATAAATAGCATTTGAAAGTCATTTTAGCCAGACTCCTTTTATTGCTGCTGACTGATAAAACAATCAGACTTAAAAACAGTAATAATCACTTAGTAAGCAAACAGTTTGGAATAGGAATATTGCAGGAAATATCTGCAATACTTGGGGGTAGGAATCATTACGTAAATTATAGGAAGACATAGCAAAGGTTCACAAGACTTTAAAAGTCCTCTAGATCCTAACATTATTTCAGTTTTAAAGGGGTGAATGCACTCCAAGGACTGAGTTCCACTGTCTGCTTGTTATTTGATACTTGTGATTTATAAGCAACAGAAACTTTTTGCATTCTTTAGGCTGGTCCAAGCTGTTTATGACTTGCTATGTCATAGAGTTGGGACAAGATTTTATTCGAGTTCATTAGCCCATGGACCCCTGGTGACAGAGGATTTGGTTCTGCTTCCTGACATAAGGGGACACCTTTTCCTTGATATAGGGAGAAAGATATTTTGTATTTCTGTTTCTTCTGACATACATACAATAAGTTTATGTTTAAAGTATGCATTACAGATGTCAAAGAAAAAAAGAGAACTATTTAGAAGAGCTTTAGGAATTCAAGTTCTTTTCATACAAATACTTTCTTCAAAATTATATTGCTCCCACTTCATCTTGAGAGAATGGTGGGCAGTCACTGAAATTTGGGATGGTCTGAATGACTGCAGTATCGAAGTATGATTATACACCAGGTGCATGGGTGGCAGTGGAGAAGCACTTATCCCTCTGCAACTAAAATCACAGGGTGACACTCTCTGCTGAAGACAATATTCATTTTAGAGCTCGGAGGCAAAGGATCTTGAGCGGAAGCAGACCAATGTGCTATGTGACAAAGCCCACAGCAAGGATCTGATTTAAAAAACCAAACACACCCTCCCAAAATATAAAACAATAAATTAAACCAAAACCAGGATAAAGTACTCTTCAACTTTCAAAAGTGTGGAGGAGAAATATATTATGGGGTACTTCCATTTGGAAGGCAGATGTGGAAACTCTCACCTAACAAATAACAAACTTCTTTCTTGCAGTTCAGCCAATAGTAGCAGTAAAATAACTTAAAAGAAGCTGAACTCAATATGAGAGAACTATTTTAGATTGTTCTTAATATTAACTAAGGTCAAAATATAAACTACAGATAGGATGTATAAGCATGATCTGTTGATTTCATATAGACAGAATCTGAAATTACTAAGAACAGATGCATTTAATGTTTTCAAACATCTAGTTTCCCAAAGATGCAGAAAGCTCTAAGCAAGACTGACTTGGCAAGAAAGTTAAAGACAACAAATAAATAGAAATAAGAGCTTTTTTAAAGCTTACTATCTAGGAAAAAAAGCATAGTTCTTCAATTAAAATCCAAGGAAGGTCTGAGAAGCAAGTTAGAGACATTCGGAAATATCCAGGGCAGGCAGGGATCCTGGGGTTTTCTTGTTTCTGTATTTTGTTGGGTTTTTTTGGGGTTTCTTGTTAAGCATATTATTATAACAAAAGGGATTTTTAGCAGTGCATTGACTGTTTCAAGAGGAGAAATTGCTAAAACATAGAAAAACCTGACGTGTTCTTTAGCTATGACAAAAGATAATGCAAAGTGACACTGGGATGATATTTTTTTAATGCATTAGTAACAGAGTTGGGTGTTAAAAAAAGTGACTTGGTATAAATATTCTGAAGTCAGTGTATCTCAGTAATCTTCACCCAGGTATATTAAAGGAATGGCCAAGAAAATGTTTGTCATACTGATGTTAATCCATAATAAATCTTGTTGCATTAAGGAAATTCTAGATGATTTGCAGAGTGCCACTGTGCAAATACTCAAAAAGTACCAAGTGATAAAATCAGATAACTGTTGCCCTAGGTTTAATCCAGTGATTAAACCAATGGGATATCACATACGATACTAACCTGAATAAAAATTAACATCAAGAAATCTCAATAATGCCAGTTAATCAGTTTTACTGATAATAAATTTAATCAAATCTGACTTATTTTTAATAGATTACAAGTCTGGCAAAAGTTGAAAAATTGATAAATATAATTGAATTGAATGCAATATACTTAACCTTTTAATAGGGCACTAATTTGTAATGTGTAACAATCCATTTCAAACACGAGCATTCTACAATATCAAAAAAGCCAACATTACATGAATGAAATCCTGAACAACTGACCAGTTGCTAACACAAGGAGTTTGCAAAGAATCCCTAAGTGGGGATATTTAAATATCCCACCAAATTCTGTTTGTCTTTTAGCTACTCAACTTTTTTTTGTCTTTAATGATAATTTGGAAATAGTAATAAAGTCACTGCTTGTCATATTTCAAGTTAAAACTAAAACTGAAGGTGTAGGAAAGATCTAGAATAAAGTAGAATGATGACCATGCTGGGGGCCAATGCTAACGTCTTTTAAACAGCAGATATCTCACATTTAATCAGCTGCACACTGTGACTAGTGTCTGCACTCCAGTATCCATTGACATGTTCCATGTATTCCAGTGTACAATCCTCTTTTTCGTTCTTTTTCAGTAGAAGAGAGCTGAAGAGGTTTTTATGGCGTGTCCACGCAGGGCAGGGAAGATCAGAGATGAATGAACACGCTGGGATGAAAACAGCTGATGCTATTTGGGACCCATAAGCAAGGCTGGACTAACACATGAGTGCCAAGGCTGGACTGCACAGTGCTGTACCACATGGCACTGGGAATTAACCGATCATCTTACTGGTTAAGGGAATTCCCTGCCATGCTCCCCTGGGCACCAGAGGCACACCCATAGAGTCTCAGAGCTCAGGCCACAAGCCACTGATAGTGATTTAGTCTAAGCTCCCATGTACTGAAAAACATGGAATGTTGTAGTTTTCATGCTACAGAATGCAAACCATCATTATTTATATAGAGACAGAAAATGAGACAAAGGATTTGCACAATTGCAGTGAAAGACATAAAAATCATCTTGTAGTAATCACTACTTTTGCCCAAAATAAGCTACTGTGTACACTGAGTAATGTAACTGTTAAAAGCACCTCACCTTCTTTTGTTACATAATTCACCACTCTTTCCAATAAATGAACTTCTTTTCTCAGTTCTTCTTTTAGTACGTCTCCCCACCTTTTTTCAAGTGAAGGATGCGACATCTGTAATTCTAATATTTTAGGGTTTATTTTTGCAAGAAACTTTTAAATGGATAAATAATGACCAGAAGATAATTCAACCTGCAAAAGAATGGTAAATTGAAAGAGACAATAGTTTACGAATGAATACGTAAGAATCATTCAGCAATGTCTGTAGTTGTGACACTGACTGGTTAGTGTATTTGGATCCTGGTAATTTCTCTAGGAAGGAAAACTGAGTAGAGAGCAGAGACCAGATTACTAAATTATCCTATTACACTTTTATTTAGAAATGTAAAATTCATGCAGACAGACTTTGAATAGACTGGATTTTAACAGCAAAGTAGTGCAATTCAAGCTCAGGCACCAGCTAGCAGCAAAGAAATTTTTCACCATCTGCTTTTGGAAAATCCAGATTCTTGTTCCCAGTACAGCTCCCACACATTTTCTCTAAGAGTGTTCATCTTCCATCCTAAAAGATTTTTAACCTAGTAATACTTCTGAATTCAAAACCCTGTGTAAATTCATGTCCCTTCTTGAAATCAATGGCAAAGCTCACTTAGACTTCAATAAGCCCAATATATTGCCCTTTAAATTTTAGAAGTCTGAAGTTGGCCATCTGGCTCCAGATGGTCTGAAACTACTCTTTCAGGACTGATTCTCCAGAGCTATCTTAGAGAGCAGATTCCATTCCTGCTGGGAGTGGAGCCATCAAGTCTAGGGGCACCTCGCCAACACAAATGGGAAGCCACTACCAGTGAACAGCCCACCTGGTTTTCAGTCAGTACTCCTTACCCTCCCTTTCACCAAATTGCTGACATTTCTTTCGCCAACAATTACACGTACCCTCCCCCCTCGAAACAGCAGTGCCCTAAATTAGATGCAAATAGCATAACTGGTCGTTCTATTTTTGTGTATCTCTGCATTATTATCACTGTATATTCTTAATTATATCTGTATATATTCTGAATATTTTATATACATGTATATGTATCAGGCAAGGAGTGCAGGAGACCGGCATGGCTGAGTAGGAACCTGCTGGTCAAACTAAAGTGAAGGACAGCTGAAGCAAGGACAGGGAAATCACCGGGGAAGACTATGGAGACAAAGTTCAGTTGTGTAGGGAGACCAAGGCGAGGCTAGAACTGAATCTGACAAAGGAAGCAAAGAATAACAGGAAGAGATTCTACAGGTATGATAACCAGAAAAGGAAGGTCAGAGAAGGTGTACCCCCCTAATAAACAGTGCTGGAAAACTGGTAGCAATGATGAGGATAAGGCTGATGTACTCAACTTCTTCAGCTCAGTCTACAGTGGCAACCTCTACACCACTCAAGTGGGTGGACAGCAGGATGGCGACTGGGGTAGCAAAGTCTTTCCCTCTGTAAGAGAAGATCAGGTTTGTGACCACCTGGGGAAGCTGAATGTATGAGACCCGATAGAATTCATCCCAGAGTCCTGAGGGAATTGGCTGATGTAGTTGCCAAGACACTCTCCATGATATTTGAAAAGTCACGGTAAACAGGTGAAGTCCCAGGTGACTGGAAAAGGGGAAATATTGCACCTGTCTTTAAAAAGAGGGTAGAAAGGAGGATCCTGGGAACTACCAACCTGTCAGCCTCACCGCTGTGCCTGGGAAGGTCACGGAGCAGATCGTCCTAGAAACTATTCTCCATGGAGAAGCTGTCCATGGATGACAGGGAGGTGATTCAAGATGGGCAGCAGAGCTCCACGAAGGGCAAGTCCTACCTGACCAACCCAGTGGCCTGTGTTGGAGTGACTGTATCAGTGGAGAAGAGAAGGACTACAGATGTCTTTTATCTGGACTTCTAGCCCAACTTCTACAAAGCTCCCCACAACATCCTTCTCTCTACATGGGAGAGAGATGGATTTGATGACTGGACTGTTAGATGGATGACAAAGTGGTTGGACACATCCAGAGAGTAGTGGTCAATAGCTTAGAGTCCTGATGGACATGAATGACAAGTGATGTCCCTCCCGGATCCATACTGGGACCAGCGTTATTTGATATCTTCATTAACGACACAGATGAAGGAATTGAGTGCACCCTCAGCAAATTTGCAGATGACCGAATGCTGAGGTCACCACACCTGAAGGGTGGGATGTCATCCAGAAGGACCTGGACAAGCTCAAGAAGTGGACCCACGGGAATCTCAAGAGGTGTAATAAGACCAAGTGCAAGGTGCCGCACCTGGGTTGGTGCAACCCCAGGTATCAACACAGGTTGGGGATGAACAGATCAAAAGGAGCCCTGTTGAGATGGACTTGGGGATTCTGGTGGATGAGAGGCTGGGCACGAGCTGGCAACGTGTGCTCACAGCCCAGAGAGCCAAACGTGTCCTGGGCTGCATCCAAAGCACTGAAGGCACCAGGGTGAGGGAGGGGATTCTGCCCCTCTGCTCCACTCTGGTGAGACCCCACCTGCACTGCTGCATCCAGCTCTGGGGTCCCAGCACAAGAAGGACATGGACCTGTTGGGGTGAGTCCAGAGCAGGCCACCGAGATCATCAGAAGGATGGAACACCTCTCCTGTTAGAAAAGGCTGAGAGAATTGGGATTATTCAGCCTGGAAAAGAGAAAGCTTCAGGGTGACCTAATTGTGGACTTCCAGTACCTGAAGAGAACCTGCAGAGAAGATGGAAAGGGGCTTTTTACAAGGGCACATAGTGACAGGACGGGGGGAATGGCTTCAAACTGAAAGAGAGTGGGTTTAGATTAGATATTAGGAAAAAATTCTTTACTGTGAAGGGGGTGAGACCCTGGCACAGGCTGCCCAGAGAAGCTGTGCTTGCCCCATTCCTGGCGGTGTTCAAGGCCAGGCTGGATGGAGTTGTGAGCAGCCTGGTCCAGTGAAAGCTGTTCCTGTCCATGGCAGAGGAGTTGGAACTAGATGATCTTTTGGGTCTCTTCCAACCTAGGCCATTCTATGATTTTATAATTCTATGGAATATTCATATATACATATATACATATATATGTATATATATATACACATATATATATATTCCGTATATATTTACCAGCCTATATTACAAATTATTTCCTGTTAATACACTTGCTATCATAATAGTAAATATTAACATATTTTTATGTTTTTCAAAACAGTTTACAGTCCAGAGGGACTGCTGTACTCCTCCAGAGGGACTACTGTACTCCAGTTTAGTCTCAGTTCAGAAAAAATGGGTTTTTATGTGAGCATGAGTAAATGCGAACAAACCAAGCTTTCAGTCTTGTATACCTGTATCACATGTATCAGTCCATTTTAGTCCCTATAATTCTCTTCACTGGCAATTATGTTTGCAAGTGTTTTATTTACTATTTATAAACTATTTCATTCTTCTGTGTAACATGATTCAGTGGTCATTTTTTGCGAAAATTTCTTTTAAAAATTCATGTGTATTTATAGCAATGTATTCTTAATGCAAAATGGAACAAGGGCAGAAGTCCTTTGCTTTTCTTCAGAAAAAATGCTCTTACCCAGCATCTAATTTTCACCACATAACCTCATCAGTTCTGCAAAGACCTCTTGAAATTCATTCTATGGAATTAAAAAGAAATTACATGTATATAACTGATGGTGTTTTAATGGAAATAATAAAATTGTGGAGGTACTGGATTGAAGAAAAGCAAATGAAGGAACAAAATATTCATGAAAAATAAAGAAGAAGAGTTATGAATTTTACTCTTGCATAAGTTTGACTTCTATTCCCAAGAAATGAATCGGAGTTAAAAAATTGCAACACTATTTCAGGATAACAGTAGAGCTGACTGAATAACAAGAAAAATATTTCATAGAAAAATAATTTCAACATTGTTTCTATTCCACAGTGTACTGGAAGTCAGACCCATTTTCTGTTAAAAATAAAAATGAATTTTCACATTTTAAAATCAATATGAGAATTAACACTGAAACCTCAGCTGAAGCCAAACAAATTCAAGCTAGGGAAAAGATTTCTGCAGTGAACACAATTAACCCCAGAGCAATTTACCAAGGTTTGTAGTGGATTTTCTATTATTAGAAATGCTTAAATCAAGACTGGAATGAGGTTTTGGTTTTTTCTGTCTAGTTTTTTTCACCCTGAAAAGATAATCTATAATTCAAGCAGAACCACTGGACTCGAGGTCAGTTCTAAACAGGTTCAGATTGGACAATGACCATATGAAGGCCCATCAGCCTTTAAAATTCATTAGCTAAACTCTACAGAGGAATAGTTAATGACATTAGGAAGAAATACCTTGGGATTTCATTTTTGTCAAGAATTACGGAAATGTGATCATGAGGTACAGCTTTGAAAACTTTTCTGAAATTGATTTGTGAATACCAATATTTGGAGATGTGCCTAAAATCTAGTTAAAGCAGCTGATCCCAAGTGATCAGTTAGAACATATGGAGTTTCTCTCTAATCAGTTTGAATATCACTAATATTTTGCATATTCTGTTATCTATAATGCTTTCAAGTTCTCTGGAAAGGTGCAAAACCATTATTTTCCACTTTTTATAGTTGGATGAATTGAAGCCCTTATAAATAAGATAACTTCCCTAAAGTTATACAGATTGTCAGAAATAAAATTATAGTCTTCATACCAAATTTGCTTCTGCAGCCATTAAGCAACGTGAGCACTGCAGCTCTCTTGCTGTATATGTAGCACAGTAATGAAGGAAAACTGGGTTTGGAATTATGTGCATAGGCCTCACTTTTACTCTCATATGTAGACATAGTGTGTTTCCCAAGCCAAATGTTTCTTTTGCAGCATTCCCCAGCCTGGACAAATGTGGTCATTTGTCATCTCTCATGTGAGCTACGAGGGAGGACAGATGAAGAAAAAATAATGACATTACTGCCAGTCAGAACATCTGAATCGCCCAGTACATTTACTCCTTTAAATATTTGCTGTCTTGTAATCTCCTTGGAGCCAAACTGAGTTTTATTCTGTTCTTTGTATCACAGTAAAGCACTTTTGGCACTTAATAAATGAATAATGATTTTCAACAGTATTCAGGAAAAAAATATCAAATTTCAAGGCACTGTTTGACAAGTGTGACATTGACTGCGACACTTATCAGACAGTATTTGGAGTCACCATCACAAGCAATTAGAAAAGTTTGCTAAATGAAAAGGTTTAATGAACATTTACTCTCAGAACCTTTTTATTATTATAACTCAGTATGTAAACAAAAACACTCTTTCCCCTGAAAAATCTCATTGTCAAAGATGTTTTATAGTCTTAAATATGTTAATTCAGTGGATTAATGCTCGAGTTTATACACAGCCATCTCCCCTCCTGTACACATGAACCTCTCCTTGTAAATGTGAAGATCAGGCTACAGTCAGAGAAACCACTCTGAGAGGCTAAACATCCATTTGGCAGCCCAAATGTACACTAAAACACCTCAGCTCAGGCAGTCCTTTCAAAACCTTTTCATGAAAAGTCATGGTCCAAAGGACCAATCATGGTCCTTTTTACCCCAAAAAATCCAGATCGTATCTCCCACAAGTCTGCAGGAAAGCATCATTGAGCTCACCACAGCCCTGGTAACCAGGCAGGAGATCACAAAGTCCTAGTGCCTTAATTAGGGGAAACTCTTGCCACAGGAGCAGCAGTTAGACACACTAAAGTCCTGACTGGCAAAGCAGCCGCTCACACCAAGTCCCTGTCTATATCCCAGGTCAACTCCACAGTTAAGGAAGAGCCCAACAAAAAAAATCAAGAAAGTAGCATTAATATTAACACTGGTAAAGGGTAAACTAGGTATAGTGTATAATCATTTACCTAATCAAGTGAATTAAAAAATTATTTCAACACAAGGTAAAGAGATCTACTAGTAAAAGACTATTTTAATGGACTTTCAAAAGTATTTTGAACAGATATATAGAAAGTAAATATCTGTACCTGCTCATAAATACTGTGGATTGTCAAAAAACTGCAACACTTTGCATTCAACACTAAGTAATTTATGCATTCAGGGAAGACAATCCTATTTTACATGGATTTATGAAGAAAGATGGAACACACCAAGTGCACATTTCCAGTTCACATTGTTTTCCTAGACACCTAGATTTCCTAGATTGTTTCCTTGAGAGCTTTTGGGAAAATCATAGAATCATACAGTGGTTTTGGTTGGAAGGAGCCTTAAAAATCGTCTCTTCCCAACCCCCCTGCCATGAGCAAGGAACACCTTCCACTAAAAGGTGAAGTGAAAACAGAGATTTACCAGTTTACTTACCACAAATATTCGGTGTCAAAGGGAAACAGCACGGCAACCTTGGTTCTATCCCTGCCTTCATAAAAAGTCGGTGTTGCTGTCACATATAACACTGTTGACCTAAAGAAATTCTCTCTTTTCTACTAGCAAGTCACTAGAGAGCTATACCTGTATAATGATTATTTATATTATATTTGTTATATATTTTAAAAAGTGGTTCCTATTTCTATATTAAACCCTTGCCACAACCTCTCCAAGTCACCTCCAAAGGAAAAAAAAAAAGGCTTTTAAATAATTTAGATATCTATCCACCAGAAAAAAATTCAAGGTCTGTGCAGGGCAGTTATTCTGTCATTTCCACAAGTGGTTTAAAGCCTTATCTGAAATAGAGCTGAAAAACTATTATTTTTTTTCTGTTGCCTAATAAATCTAGATTAGGATGAAAAAGAAATAAATTGCACTTAAAAAAAAGGTAAAGCTCCGTTACAGTGCAAAAAAGATTTCAGAATTGAAAACATACCTCTTGGCAGCTTCTAGGACTTCAATTCCATCTTCATTCTCTTTGACTTTTAAGTATTCACTACTCCAGCAAGCTCCTTTATTACTTAGCTTTAAGATTCCTTTTTTCTTGCTCCTACTTTTGTCCTTTGTTTCTTGAGTGTGTCAGTGGAAATGTGGTGTGATCTGCCCTTGAATTAAATATAGTAAACAGCTCATTGGAAATTAGTTTCTGATCATCTGACTGAGTGGAGCCTTTAGATTAGCTGCTACTGTAGAGTTTACCACTAGACTGAAGCATGGCAAACAGCACTTTTGGTTACATGTTTTTATGAGTAACTTCTGCTTCAAAGCTGGGAAAAACCACCGTAGTTTGGCCTAATAAAAGGGTGAGAAGCAAACAAAACTATCAGGATCTGTATCACCTGCATAATACATTGAAGGGGTGGTCTGGGGCGTATGAAATCCAACAGCAGTAAATTGCTTGATTGCTTTTTTCTTCCAACACCTGAAATACTGTACTGCCTCAATGTGCCTTAAATAATATCTCCATTCTCCTTAGATAGATTGATATTCCTACAATTATGTAAGGAAAATGTATTTCTGCTAACTTCTCTGTCTTCCTGCATTTACAATTATAGAAGATGTTAAGACCGATACACAAACAGGAAAATTTGCCTAACTTCTGGTAGGTTGAATATCTAATCTAATACATGTCTGTGTTTTGATAAATATATGCGACTACGATAAACATAATTTGCAGTTGTATTTTTTGTCCCTTAGATAACCACAAGTTACATGACTAAGCCAATCTACTGGTACATTGCTATGGCTCATGACTTCTTTGTTGGACGATTCCGAGTTCGTACACTTTGCTGTATATCGTGCCAAGCTACACAGGCCCTATGGCTCACTGGCTGACGACTTCCACTTCAGAAAACAAAATGCATTGTAGAACTTCACAACAAACTATTGCATAAATCTCTTACCTTATTGAGTCCCCGTCCCCCATTTCATTCTGATAACAGAGTGAATATCAAATTCTTACTGCTGTCCTGCAAGCACTGATGATTTCCTTCAGACTGCCTTGGCATGCAGAGAGAACACCTCCACCAGACTTTTAAAATGTCATTACTTTATCCTTTAAACCTTTTCTTAACTTTACTTCTGCAATGGTATTTACAAATCTATTCCATCTGGTATTGATTAGGAATTATAAGCTCTACTTTAAAATTCCACTGTGTTCATTTAGCTCTTTCCCCACTATAACCTCATTTCCCTCTTTACACCCTGGTACCCATACTGGAGGCATCATGGGACCCAGAGACAGAGGTTGTGCCTATACTTATAATTTAGATGTGCCTAAGACTATACTATGGCATGGAGGTAAGCAAGAAGAGAATGGTGTGCAACCATATTATAAACCATCTTGAGAACCCTAAACAGGGAGGACATGTGCCAACAGCCTGTAGGGAGTGGTCCTTCACCTGCACTAATTCCTGGGCTATGAGTGGGAATAATCTGGGAAAGTGCTATTGGGCACAGAAAAAAGCCCTGCCAGGAACAGTTCTCCCAAAGTTTAGCAGAATGGCAGTGCTTAGGAACATCCTGGATGCTGCTTAATTTACAAATACAGCCACAGCAAACTCTCTTGCTTCCTAGTTGTCCATATGGGGCTTAAAAGAAACTGGTACAGGTGTTTGATTAGGTCCCAGGTACTTCTGTAATACTTAACCAGTATAACTGTGTAGAATCTACTCCTCTATAGGAAACAGTTGTTTTATATAACTTCCCAAACTGAAAACAATACACCTATAGAGCGCAACGTCTTATTCTCATGGCCATATGAAAAGATCCTTTTCATCAGGAGCTGATAACAGATCAGACACTGAAGCTGATTTCAAGTACTTGAAAACTGAAGGCATATGAAGGCTAGATGTGGCTGTGTCTCAGCTGGTACAATGAAGTACAAATCATGAGGGATACTCTTTGATTAAATTTGAGTGAGTGGTGCCAGCAGGTCGAGGGAGGTGATCCTTCCCCTCTGTTCTGCACTGGAATATTGTGCCCAGTTCTGGGCTCCCCAGTAGAAGAAAGGTGAGGATATACCAGAGAAAGTCCAGGGAAGGGCCGTGAATGATGAAGAGATGGGAGCACCTCGCCTGTGAGAGACCTGCAACGGTTCAGCCTGGAGAGGACAAGGCTCAGGGGATCTCTTCTATTTATGCCAATGCCTGCAGGAAGGGTTCATAGAGGACAGAGTCAGGCTCCTTTCAGTGATGCCCAGTGACAGACAGGAGGCAATGGGCACAAACTGAAACACGGGAGGTTCCCTCTGAACACCAGGAAATGCTTTTTTACTCTGGAGGTGACTGGCACTGGTTGTTCAAAAAGGTTTTGAAATCTCCAGTTCTTCCAGATATCTGTCTTAAGGCCAATTCTTCCAGATATCTGTCCTAAGGAGAAGGTCCTAAACAACCTGCTTTAGGCAGCTTCGCTTGAGCAGTCTGGGACGAGGTGACCTTCAGATATCCCTTCCAACTTCAGCCATTTTGTGCTTCTGTGATTATCAAATTTCCCTCCCAAGCAAATTTGAAACTTCAGGTGAAGTTCAGCAGAATTCTATTTCTCTCATATTTATGTATTAATTTAGATGTAAACAGAAATCTGGGTGCTGAGGAGGGTCCACAGGGAAAATTATTCACCAATAACTGCTGACACAAGTGATCTAGTCCTTGTCTCTGTATTGTACAGGCTTACAGGCTTTTTCTTTTTATATTTTTTTTAATCTTTTTTTTCTAAGGGGATGAATACCACTGCAATGCTAATAAAAGCAGTTTCCAGATCTATGTTCTGACATGCCAGTTACACATGCAGAATTTCTTCAGGCATCTACGATGGGAATGTGTGGCACAGCATACTATTAAAGATAGCAAAATGCTCTAAGTTCTAAGGTTCAGATCTTGGTCATGATTTAAATAACCTGGATAACAGAGAACATAAAAATTTCAGTGGCAAGATATGAATACATATTCCAGCTTTTGACATGTCACTTACAATTGCAAACAGAAATTAATAGAATGAAAAGAAGAAAATGTCATGAAGAGGAGACTGGGGTGCACTTGGACTTTTTCTATCTGTACATTAGTCAAGTGGTCCATTTTTTAGTTCCCTAAATTCATCATATTTTATCTTACATGCTTTACTGATGGCATAAATACAGGCAATATTGTTCTAAAAATCTTTTCATTTCACCTTAATGACACTGACATCATTATAATTCTTAATGGATTCTTTTGTTCTTTGTATGTTCTCATATTTTCAGGTATACTCAGCACTCTCAAGAAACCTATTACATAAAAAACTGCTGTGGTTTGTTTGGTTTTCTGAGTAAGATTAGTATTCATAAAAAGGCTATGACAGCAGACATTTAAATCTATCATTGAAAACAGAAGAAATCCAAGATTCTTCACAAGTATGTCTCAATCCTACATGTAAGCACTGCATAGAAATCTCTGTGTCTAACAGTTTTCACCAGGAAGGCTGTAAAAGAACATCATCACAGATTTCATAATATGGGTGCACCTTTCATGAACCCAAATCACACCAATGGACTGTTTCAAACTGGACAAGACCATCTTGCATCAGACTTCATAGCAGCACAGTACTCTACATCTCGTTACATAGCCCTGAATGCGTATTTCTGGGATTTCCGAGAGTTGAAGTCAGTAGCTCTGTTGCTGGCAAATATAAATACATTGTATCTGAAAGAGACAGTGTTATGTATTTGTCAACATTTTCCTTTCAGTTTGGCAGCTGAAATTCTGAGGATGACTGAGTGAGTGGATGGGAAAAGAGCCCAAGTCACACGAGGGAATTGACATGTCAGTGCCCATTGTTGACTAGAAACTCCTTAGCATGCTGCTATGAATCAACAGACATTTCTACTTTCACACTTACAGAGATCTGTTATAAAAGACATCCCAGAGCTCCGTTTCATCTTGCTTGCCTTACAATGTTTATATGCTGCCACTGGGACAGAGAACAGATGTGATGGATTAACTAGCAATAAATCATATGGCAGTGAACACACAGCATTATCATTCTGAAGAGGTAGCATTAAGTACTGCTCCAGAAAAAAATGACATTTCCCTGTAAATAAATGTTTCTTTGTCCCAGACATGACCATCCCAGCCTGTGTCCCAGTCTCCAAACAGTAAGGTTTTACTTCACTTTTAAAAACTGTATTAAGTATTTGCTCAGGTTCAATGAAAATTAAGATTAATCACAGTCTTCAAAGCTGTGATACCGAGAACCTTGTCCCACCATTTTCTCTATCATTAAAGCTAATGAAGAAAAAGTTTCTTACAACTGGTATAACTCCCACCAACAAAGCAGTATCAAAAATGAAGCCCTGCCGCTCCGGTCACATCCTCCCCAGGGAGAACTTCTACTCCCCCGGCATCTATTTTCTGATGGCAAGATGCCGACTCCTACAACCTCCACAAGGAACCCAAGAGTCATAACATCCCTCATTAGTATTTGCACACCATCTGGTGACTATTACTGAATTAACTTCTCACAGAAAATAAGTTTTTAGAATATAAGTATAAAATTAAGACTTTGATATGAAATCTTACTCTTCTCCTCCCTCTCCCCACCCAAAAAATGGCAGAATTTTTAAAAGAGAAGAAAGAGAAGTTTGAGAAAGATCCAGTTAAAAAAGTAAAGAGTCTTCCAAATGTCCCCACTGTCCTTCTTCCCAGTTTATGACAGTATGATTAAGTGCACACATGAACACACACATCAGGGTACAGCTCTTTACTCTATTTGCTTTAGTTAAATAGCATGCACACTTGTTGGGTGCTGAAAAAACAGAGATACTTTTACAGTTATTTTACTCCAATCTATCATTTCTTTTCTGTGAAGATACTCATAAGATTAAACCCCTGTGTGTTTCATTTGTCCCAGCAAGTCCCCAGGTGCAGCAAGAGCCTTCGGATTTTGAAGTTCATTTCGCCTGTAGTACTACCCTGGGAGAAGAGAGTAAGGTAAATCTTCAGGTTTGAAGAACCAGTTAAGGGAATTTTTTTTCCTTTGGGAAGGGAAGGGGAAAGGCAACAATGTTTTCATAGTTTGATTTCTTTGCATTTCTTTTAGTTCTGTTTTTTTCAAAGGGAAGAAAATCCTGTCAACACATATTAACCAACCATTTGATTTCACTGATTGCAATTAGAAATTAATCACCAACTACAATTTTGAGCAAAGCTGTGACAACGCAATATAACCGACATGGTATTTATTAGTTAAAATAGAAACAAGTTCTCCCCAAAGAAACCAGTGATATAACTGTCTATTCAAATAAACCACTGGGTTTCAAAGAAGCAAAAGTTTTGATGCTATGGCAATTTTAGGAAAAACAGCTGTTCAGGTTACATGCAGCAGTTATCTTTTAAATGAAATACATTGGTAATATTAAAGGAATTTTAATGCAACGGCAAAAAATTAAAAATAAAATACCAAGGACCATATGGTACTGCCATAAAACATTTATGTCCAAATATTTGCTCTCATTCTCATCCAATGAAAACAAAGTCCCAACTAGGAAGCAGAACTCATTTCTCTCTAACAACCAGTGAAATATCCCCCTGCCAAATTACAAACTACAGCAAGCAAATTCCTCCTTGCCAATCATAACTGAAGTCAAACTTTGTCAGAGAAGATAGGATGTATTTCGAAGTTGGACCAAAACATTTTATCATTTACCAAAAGACCCCACTGTACAGCAGTTCTTGTAAAAAAACTGCAGCAAGGATGATTTTTCTCTCCAAAACACTTAAAGTCTTTACATGTTAACACTGAAATACATAGGTTAGTGATGTCCAGCATATGTGCAGCTGTTTGCGAGATCAGAATCCAAGCACAACTGATGATGATTTGTTTCTTAATCAATACTTTAGCCAAGAGAGATTGAAAGTTATTTGAATTGCTGGTCCTGGAAATGTTACATGTCTGATTTCAAGTTTGAGGGATTCAGATTCCACAGGTTAAACCTCTTCAGTTATAATGCTGAACATTCTGGCCCAAATCCAACAAAACACTTAAGCACATGCTTGACCTAAAACACGGAGACAGCTGCAGAGAACTTAAAAGTTAAGAATTTACAGGACCAAGGAAAAAATGCTTAATGCCATTCAGGATCAAGCCTAAATACCATCAATCTCTTTAAAATACTTTGATTTCTGAAGGTTCTTCCTTCTATAATTTAACATAGAGCTATATGGCAATCTGACTGGTCTGTTCAAACCTGACCGGCATCAGGTTCATCTATATTAATCTTTCATAAAGAAAAAAAATGAAACCTTGATGAGTTTTCTGTAATTTTAGAAGGGGGGAAATGTAAGCACTGCCTTAGTCTAAAGTAGGAGCATTGAGTACAAAACATGACAACAAAGCATGCTGATCTTTGACCTCAGTATAATCTAGCCCTTAATTTAAGGTACACCGTAACAGACCGAGATGGCATTGTAATTAAAAGAAATTCACACGAAGTCAAAAACATAAATAAATATCAAACAGACTTTTTGAAAATAAGTAGAAGCTTTTCACTTGAGGTTTTGAACAGACGCCTTTTGCTTTGTATACAATGCCCACCAAGTACATCTCGTGTACAGTCTCAGTTGAGTCATGAACAGCACTGCTCATGCAATCACACTTATCAGAGACTCTGTTACTCTGGGTGTCACTGCCCAGAGCAGCTAGGTGCCCAGAGCACCTTTGGACCAGGCAGCAGAGCTCAGCACCCACACCCTCCAAACACAATTCACCGGGCACTAGCACCAAATTTGCACTGATTAAAGTCCCTGCAGCTGTGCCTTCATGGTGCAGTTCTTAAAGGATTCATCCCCTCTGAAAAACAGAACTTACTAACCATATTTATGCTTTACAGTGCCAGAGCATTGCTACTCTGTGGAGCTGAACCACTCTCACTCCTGACCAGCACCACCGTGCTGGGTGCTCAGTGCTTACCTCCCAGTGCATCAGTCCCAGGGGAGGTGGCAGCTCCATCCAAAACCCTCATCAGTGAAAATCCTACTCATGTCCACAGGACTACAAGTCACCGTATGACTTTTCAGCTAGTTCAGCCTTCTGTCTGGTTAATATGAGGTGGCTTTAGGCCCGCATTTCTTTGCTATGCTGTTTTGGCTTCTGAAAAGAAAGAGTCTTTGAATCATAAAATAGTTTGGGTTGAAAGGTTATCTAGTTCCAACCCCTCTTCTGTGGGCAGGAGCCCCTTTCACTAGATCAGGTTGCTCAAAGCCCCATCCAGCCTGGCCTCAAACATTTCCAGGGATGGGGCATCCACAATATCTCTGGGCAACCTGTGCCAGGGCCTCACCACCCTCACAGTAAAGAATTCCTTTCTAATATCCAATCTAAACCTACTCAGTTTCAAGCCAAAGCGTCCATTATTCCATAATTCTCAGTATTTTTTTCTCATGCATATAAAGTGAATTATAGTTTTCAGAGCCACTTTAGTGTAAAGGTAGCACGGACTTTAAGAGAGGAGGGCATCTACTGTTTTCACGAAAGCATTATTCATTTCTCCCAATAGAAGTTTAATTTTTTTTTTCTCTTAAAAAAGGGAAGTAAGCTGCTTCCTACAGATTGCTATCAGAGAAAGATAAGGCTGAAGAGGCATTGCTGTCATGAAAACTGACCCTTATATGTAACTCAGAATGCGGATGGTTTTTTTTTTTTAAAAATTGTTCTGACCGGGAACACAGATTTTTGACAGAAACACTTATTTATCTGTTTTCTGCAGTAAGGAATCATAGGGTTAAAAAAACCTACGTAAATTGTTCCATTGATTTTGAAACATGTATTACAATGATGAATTTAAGAAAGTGCCCTCAATTTCAAGCTTCAGAGTGTTGCTTTGCTTTTGTCTGTAACCTTCTAGAATTTTCTTCTCTATTTTAGTTCTTGTACACCAGGACTAAGTAACCTCCTCTGATAAGAAAACAGATGGAGATCTCAGAATCTTTCATTGCAAAACATATTTTTAAAAAAATATTGTAACTATTCTTTTTTTTCCCTCCAACACTCTTCAAAGTATTATCTTTCTTGAAAAGTGTGTGCCAAAAGTGAACTCAAGGCCCCATTAGATTCTCATCAGACACCGAAAATAATATCATTTTCCTATCCTTTACCTGAGATTTCTCCATTTGATATATTGAATCATCACATTAGCCTCCCTACTGTGTTAACTGGCAGTTCACCTTTAGATGATTATTTACCAGAACTCAAAAGCCTTTTAAAGCCACAGCCTCTCAGAACAGGGTCTCCATTTTCCAAACACCGGCTTTGTCCCAAATTCGTCTCCATTTGGCCATACTACAATACACATTGCCCACCTCCACCTATCTTAACAAGCAATCTGAGATCACTTGTTTATCAATGATCTGCCATGTTCATCTTCAGCCACTTTTCCCTATCTGTAATACTTATGAGCAATACAAATTTTCTGTCCAAAACAGTGTCATTGAATAACAAGTTAATTTTATATCAAAGTCTTTCAGTTAACTATGAAGCAGATCCAGTAAAGCTCTTGGCATATGCTTAAACCTTAAACACTTTACTCACACTAATGTTAAGTACCTTGTTGCCTGCACACCCAGGACTTGGCTACAGAAGGGAAATAAAATACACTAGCACAATCGATCTGTACAGCCAGGATTCCAGGTTTGGCATGTCATTCAGAGATCTCAGAGTAGCCGGCAGTAATGTTTAATACAAACAGAAAAAGCTGAGCTCAGACTGAGAAACGATTCATTGAAACAGTGAATCCTTTGTATAGGAAGTGTTAGGATTCTTTTATCTTGTTCTTGTATTTTGTATAACACCTGTACATGGAAAAGCTGGGGTTTACACAATAAAATTCTTTTTGCTTTGGACATTTTTTTTTAAATTCACTCTACTTACACAGGAAAGGTCACAGCCACTCTGTTTGCACTGTGCTTGGGAGGATTAATACCCCTACCTGGGTTTGTATTTGATGATACAGTTTTGGCTTACAAGAGAATATTGTTTGAAAAATCTGTATTTCTACACACCTACATCTCCCCTCCCCCTGCCCCAGCTCACAATTTTTATTATTACTATTCTGATGATTGAGTTTTAAAAGAAAGACCATTGTTACGACTTCATAACACTCCCTTTGAAAGAAAACAGGAAAAAAACTGGAAAATATGTACAAATTTATCGTAGCTATCCTGTTTCAACTCTTAACATGCTGGATGCTACCTTAAAGGATACTGCTTAGTTTTGCCTTCAAACTTGTCTTTTCATAAGTAGATGGACAAATTTGTTTAAAACCTGCCATAACTTAGACCGTCAAATACCTTGTATACACACATCAATAGAATTTTCTGTTGTGTCTATCAGAGGCTATAGCATTGGTCAAGCTGTGGCTGGAGTACTGTAGAGATATCAATTAGCTCTCACTTGTTCTCTGAATTAAAAATTGCAGTTCACAGCTAGAGATTCAACAATTCATCCAGACCAAATCCAAGGTATTTTTGTATTTGTCATCACATCCTCTAGATATTTTTAGTCTTACTCAAGTTCCTCTGAAAGGAGGTACAATGTAAGTGCTGCTTTCTATGGGCCACCTTTAAAGCAAGGGCATAGAGCATTGCTTCATCTTTCGTTATGTATATCACACATTTCTAAATGTGATATCAATGTAGTGTAAGCTGCTAAATACATCCTCATTTGCATATATGTAGAGTGAGATTTGCTGCTACTTCCACAGCTAGCTAATGCCGCATCTTAGTGGTATGACACAGAAAATGTAAATTGGGGAATCCCTGATTTATCTTGTACAGCAGAAGAAAACCTTGATTTACAATTATTTAGATTTTGAAATCTTTAATATGGGAATAACGGCAGGGAAAAAAATGGGCTGGATGCATTTTTTCAAATGAGTCATGTGAGATTAAATAAATTCCCATGTTATTTTATGTATTTGGGATATTAGTTTTACTCGGGTCACAGGAAAACAGCTACACTTTCATTAATGAAATTCTCCTAGGCTAATATCCATTTGTATGCAAGCAACATCATCAGGTTTAGTACATGCACACAGTCGTACATACTTATACCGATATCTGCATGAGAAGAAAGCGAACAGGCTGTTGATTTATTACACACAAATTGAATGAATAAGATAACATTTTATTAGCAAGATACCATTATAAAAATGACTACAAATGGATACAATACAATACAAGTGGTATATTGCCTTATCAGTAAATCTACTGTATGTTAGGACCTGGTACATGCTGTAATAAAAAGATAATTAAAAGTATTGAATCACAGAACCATACCAAGAAATAGCCCAGTAACAACAAGATCCATTAGTGAAACAGTATGTACTGCCAACCAGGTTCAAAAAAGACTAAAAAGTTAAGTCAATTTTTAAGGAAGCATAAAATAAATCTGAAGTCCAGACAGTAAAAGAATAAAGAAGGGGAATATTTTTCCAACTTTCTCTAAAACAGACTAGAAAATGACTTGACACAAGGATTTCTTGTTTGAGAACTTTATCTCATACCTTTAGTGAGTGTATTTTTGGGAAGGTGATACTCACACTCTTCAACTGTTGTAATATACTTGTAGAAATATTTCAGGGGGCTTTTTTTGTAGTTGGGGAGGGGGAGGGTTTGGGTGGTTTTGGTTTTAGGGAATTTTGCGGGTTGTTTTGTTTGTTTGTTTGTTTGTTTGTTTTTATGAACAGCACCGTCTAGCTTTGGAAATAAACACCGTCTTCTGGTCCTCAGCCCTCTCCCTTTCCCCTCAGGTCAACTGCTTCCCCTTCCTCCCTCTGGTCAGTTTAATATGGAGATGCTGCCTGAGCCTTGTACAGAATAAGCACACAACATTTTCTCCTGGGAGTTGGTTCATGCAAAACACTGCCCTGCTGAGAGAGTGGAAATTTACCCATAAGACATTCTTCCAGCAGCAAGACTCCAGAGGAAACCTGATCAGAATTTTTAAAGACATGCCGTGATTTTCTGTATAATTCGTTCAAATTTTCAGGGAGAAAAAATACAAACCAAATGTTTAAGGTTTGTTATGCTCGGTCTTGACCAGAAACAGATTGAGATATAGTCTCATATGGGGATAGAAACTGAGAAGAAGACAGCAGTGGATCATTTTCCACAGATTTTCTGCTGCTATATGTTCTCCTGTGATTTCTTTCTGGTTTTTTATTTTTCCTCCTTCTGACTATCAGTTTATAGTCTCTGCAGCACTTCAGATGATCAATACACCAGCTCCCCCCCTTCCACACACAGGCAGAATCTTACTTGCTTTAAGACATGCTGGTGGTATTTGTAAAGTAAAAAACATTTCTTTTTACTACTTAAGTTTGTATCACTGATTTATTAAGAAATTATACCTCCAAGTAACATAGAACATAAGAGAGGTGATAATTTTTAAGTTGTTATTTCTTAAATATCCCTGAAACGTTTTGTAGGAGAACAGTGAATATAAAAGCTCTTAAGAAAGAAACCTTTAATTTTGGGCCTGATCCAAAGTCCAGTGCATGCTCCTCCTTACTTGCGAGTTCAACTTTAACCAGATTTTTATTGTTCAATCTTACCCTGATCGATTTCAGCAGCACAGCTCCCACAATCTTTTATTATCACAATAAATATAACTTTTATATTTTCATAGTATCTAAAAGTTGCAGCTAGGGTAGGATCCAGTATGCCAAATACTATTTAGAAACTCCTTTTTAAATGACAGCCCTTTCCTTCCTTCGGAGGTTTCAGCTATTAAGTCAGTTTGCAGACACAGCCCACAGCTGCACATCAGGCAATGCTGCCATGATCAGACCTGATGAATCAGTGAAGTTAGCCACATGGATAAGGACTTTGCAGAACTAAACTTTTATATGGCAACATCTTTAGGAGAGGAAACCCTTCTCATTTCTAATCTTAAGCGAACAAGCATCCCTAAATAAGATACAATACTGGAAACGTTATTTTCTCCCTTCACTTCCTGCAGTGGTAGGGAGATGGTTTTACCCTTCTCTGCAGCAGTACTGAGACACAATATACATTCTGGTTAACAGGTTTTTAAAATTATATTAAAAGTGGATCTAGAAGCTACAAAAATGATGTGAGGAAAGGAGAATTTAACAATGAGGGTTCAAATTTGGTTTGTGTATATTAGCAAAAGAAGATTGAGATGTGATTACAACAGTTAAGATCCTTAAAAGACGAAATCACCAAGCTGCAAATAAATGGCTTCTAAATTCTGCAGAAACAGATGGAACAGGGAACCGTGATTGGAATTTATATCCAGATAAAATAAATATGAAAAGGAAAGTACAATTGTATCAATGGAAGAAAAATATTCTTGGAAGTACTGAGAGAAGTGGTGGATTCCCCATGTCCTGATAAATTTGAATCAAAATCAACTAGAAAATCAACACTAGCCAAACAAAAATAACTAGCATAATTGAAGAGATAATCAATGAAATTCTGTGGCCTAGAAAAAAGACATCTAACTATACTACTGATAAATGTAAAGAGCAGAATAACTAACTACTTGTTCAGAGGAAAATAGGTATTTTTGTTTCATTTTGGTACTTTTATATATATATATAAGTATATATACTTATATAAGGTATAAGAAACTTATATTTCTGCTAAAAAGTTTCTACTTTGGAGAAAAGAAGCTCTTGAGGCACATGCATATATCAGCTCCTATAGGGTACTTTGTACTACACTCTAAACCCCATTCTTTGAACGCATCATTATTAGTCTATTTTCAAATCCCATTTCCTAAGGACCTCCCATAGTTAGGTCACATTTCTGGCTATTCACTGGCCACACATCACTTTGTTCCCCTGTCTGTAGTGAGATACTATCTAGCCTGAGGGAAGTGTTTTATATTGCCCAAGTAACCAGCAACACAATAATGCAAACATATAAACAGGAATCACAAATTATGAATAAGAAGCACATTCAAGACACATCTAACTGCTGTAATGAAGTAAAATTACTCCAGATGAACTATAGATAGTCATGGCAAAAATTCGGTCACTGCCATTATTCTGAGATGTACAAATACTCTTACAGTTTCCTGGGGTCTGCTCCACAAGTAAACCCACTAGTTGGCAGAACCATTGAGGTGCTGAGTCAGACCAGCTTGAATCACAGCTGGAGGATTAGCCTGAATCAAAGGTGGAGACTCTTTTAACTGGATGGGACCAATTCCAGTAAGTATCACATGATACTTTGTATGACACTTGATGAGGGTTGGGGGAGAATCTAAGCATTCTTGGAAACTGGTGGTCTAATGTTTCTCTGCCTTAGGGGCACGTACAATGTTATTCACTTTAGTCACCAAAAAGTAAACATAATTCTCCATTCTTTCATATGATAATGCAGAAAGATAGGCACTATGAATACTTTATGTCCCTAAGCTTAGCAGAGTACTTACTCACTTCTTTCTCTCTGCTCTCTGTGTTCCACATTTATCACAAAATAGTAATAAGACACAGGTTCATAATCAAGGAGATTAATTTCAAACAGGCATTGTTACTATGATTAGTTTCTGGGAAGATACAGTCCTCTCTCAGTCCCACTACTCCCCTGTGTTTTGATGCAGAGGCACTCTACCTTTGCATGGTTTGAATTCCTCATGATGGCATGCTCTACTTCAACTTATAAAAAAGCTTTAACACAAAGCACAAACCCCTCACAATTGGCCCTTTTACCTAATGTCCACAAATATTTCTATAATTTTGTGCCTGTGGGTGGAGGTCTCATCTTTTTGAAACTTTCCTTCTGGCTGCTCGAAATGTTCATCTCCTGATCCTCAGAACATTCTGAACATCCTTCTTTTCTTCTCATGAAGGCTGTGCAAAATTCGTTACAAAACTAGAACACAGAGAAGGTGTAACCTATTGCTATTTATGCTCACTTTCAAGACTTTTGCTTTCCAGTCTTCTAAAAAGCACACTCCATAGAGATTCTGTATCTACTTATGATCAGTTTAGACAATTCCATTCTTTTATCCACACATCCAGTAAAGCATTTCTTAAGTTAGCAAGAAAAGTTAACCTGGAACAGTAGTCCAACTATTAAGGTCTAATAGAATAGGTGAATAGATGTTCTGCCAACCGTAAAACATTCCATAGCTTCTAAAAATTCAGGTACCTTTCTAGACCATCTCACATAGAAACCATGAACCTACGACAGTTCATGCCACCACTGAAAGCTTCCCTTTGGCTGTAAAATATCTGATGCTAGGCACGAAAGGCACATGTGGTGCAAGTTTCAGATCAATAACATAAAGCAAACAAGTCACTCCTAAAACAAATGTCAATATTGAATGGTATGACTCTTCTGCCCCATTCAGTTGGAGGAGAAATAGGTGTCTCTCAGTGAGCCAGAAAGCTTGCATGCCAAATGAGCAGCTAACACAGCTTAACCAACAAGGAATGCTTGGCGAAGGCATGTGTTGCAATTCATGCACTTCCTGGGAGTTGAGGCACTGTGTTCAGCAAAACACTTTAAATAAATCTACTTTTTCCCTGGACCTTAAAATTTCCTCTTGTGCATCAAAGAGCTTGCCTCTTTTTCCTTTTTTTTTTATTTTTAAAGGAGGAACAGTGATTTTAAAGTTATGTCTGTAAGTGGGAACCAGGACAGTGATTTGGAAGAGGAATACACAGCATCTTTTGGGAAACTAGAGTACAGCATTTTATTCTACTGTGTATATCCATGGATCTTCTTTTCAACGACACCACGGTGAGTAAGAATGTGTGACAGTAACCTTCTGAAGAGCAAATGACCACAGGTTAAAGTAGCTTTCACACGGACAAGAAATATTACTTTGCCTAAATCCAGATGTCACACCTGTTACAGTTTCAGGAAAAGGTCCCAAAATAAGGAATATAGTATCCTCAAATTCATTAAACATTTCTATGTATGAAGATACATAGAAGTCTTGGACCAGAAGATATGTTGATTTCCAAACAGTGTCCTAGTGAGCAAGGAAATCCACTGTTCATTAATTACTGTGCAAACATAGCATGGATGACAAAAGGGTAGTGATTTGAAAGCGTAAACCTGAGTACAGAGCCTAAACTCTTCTTTAGATTGTATACATTGGACAGCAGCCATGCCTTGGCAGTGAGCAGTGTGTATTGCATGCAATGTAACAGAGTACAGCGCAGGGATCAAGTAACCATAATCATATGGAAAACATTTGTTTTATTTGCATTACAAAAGCGAGATTCGCCGTGAATCTACTAGCTTGAAAGCTCTTTAGACGATAGTGGAAGGCAAAGGAAATAAGAAGGTTGGTTAGCAATTCCTTCAAGATACCTCTATTTCCATAGAAGTTAATTTCAATAGCGAAAAATATGTATCAATCATGTATATCTATGCTTCTCTGTAACATAAGATATAAAAATTCATTTGATTATTGCTATCAGATCATTTCCTTTGAAAATTTCCTTACAAATTCCTGCTTACATTAAAATTTTACACCAAGCCGTACAGCCCAATATAAAATGCATCAATTAGCTATGGCGTTTGCATGCCACACTAATAGTTAGAATATGAAAATACCTGTAATGGATGAATTAGACAGATAACAGAGATATAAATTTAGACAGACACTTGTCCAAACTTTGCAAGTTAAAAAAAATCTTATTTAATTTCCATTGATGAGAATGAGAAAATATGCTATTGGAAAAAGACCTTTCTAAAAGCTAAGAGCAATTATGCTTCATGCTCAAAAGACCACAGATTCCACATAAAACTCACAATGCGCTGCCAATTATTTGGAGTTCAAATTCTCTTATTGTAGCAATTGAAACAATCTCAAAGAGTGCAAAAATTACCAAGTCAAAAAATCTATTCTTTAAAGTTTATGTGCATTCATTTTGCACATAAACGATCTTAAAATATTTCAGAAGGTGCTGCACTTTTTAGTTTTAAAAGTAAAAATAACATCTATCACTTTAGTAACACTGTTAGACATCTTTTAAATAGATATTTAACAGAATTACAGACATGTTGGAGAAGATAGCTTATATTCACTGAAAGGGCTACTGTAGTGCATTAGTCTTTAGATAAAGTAATAGGATCTTTTCCATATATTAATGATCCTCCATACAAAAGATTTCTTATAACTTTTTAAACAGCTTTATCAAGTCAAGGTTACAAAGCACAAGTGGGTAGCTAAATGATACATGGTTAGTGAGAAAGGTATTGCCTGAATCCATTTTGATTGCTTTAGGAAAAAGAGGAATTTGCAAGGTTTGCTTCTTTAAAACTAAAGTACATTTTAAAATTTACAATAGCGTAGTCCTGTAGTGCAGATTTCTTTACTATCTCACTTTCTTCTGAAGAATCTTTATCAGACTGATACAATTTAAGCTGCAATGCATTGATTTGTCCCTTCTGACATGATCACAGAGACCAGCACCACACTAAAACCTCCAAAATTTGTTGCTGACTTTCCATTTGCAGCTCTGGTAATTGCAAAGTCTAGCAAAGGCAATGCTAATTTTATGCTATAAATAACTGTTTTAAAAGCAGTTTTTACTTAAAATGTAGATAGATATATATTCCATTCCAGTCAAATTCCTGTTGATACAAATAACAGCTCTATATTTGAGAAGGTGGTTAAATATATATATTCTAGCATTTCCACATCCATGTGCACATTTATCTACCCAACATCCATCATCTCACCAATGATTCAAGTACTAATAAATGTGTATTTGCTTCTGGTTCCCACTTCTCTATCTTAATCAAGAGTGTCCAAAAAGGCTTGTACACCTACACCTACAATTTGTCCATTTTTCTGGTTCAAATTTCAAATCACTCAGGATCAGGAAATATAAACCCAGGCATTTGGCAAAGCACCCAAAAGTAATAGGAAAAAATACGTTGTGTGGAACAAACGATGAATCAGTCTTTTATTCATTTTTCTGCAAGGTTTGTAGCAAATAAATGAGCCTTTCTTTTTGGTGCTACCACAGCATAAAAAGAGAATCACTGGAACATGCTGGAGTAGCCATAAAAAGTGAATAAAAAATAGCAAGAATGACTCTCAAATGCCTACATAAAGCTAAGTCAGGGCTATAAAAACTGCTGCATCTAATTCCATAATTTCTTTCTGCGTTTTCATGCAGTCAGCCATTCTGAATTGTCCTGGAGTTTGCTGTCCAAGGATATTGAAAAAAACCTTATCTAATCCATAATAAAAATTATTTTTTATTATCATTATTTCCTGTTGATGTCATCATTGCTAAAACAGGGTGTTAACTTCAAACCTAATAATTACCAGAAAAGGGTGTTCACCTTTTTACTTCCCATCCCCCAAGATTTTTTATAGACACACATTTCATTTGATTTTCTGTACACCCCTTAACCGTTTGTGAATTTTCATTTCTCTCTAGGAATGAATATATTATACTAAGGGATATTACATAAATGAGGCCATTATTCAAAATGAGACTCTTCTCTACTAACAGCATCACTATTTGCAGAGTATGGGACAAAATAAATGTCTCCCATGAGTGACTAAATGCAAAATAAAAAGTAACCACTCAACTTTAATAGTTTAAAAATGCTATTAAACATAATGGCTCTTCAACATTCAAGCAGCACTATGTTTTAAGTGATCTTCATTTTTAAAGAACTATTTTATTTACATTTGAAATATTGATGGTGCATAAAGTTCTGTTCACGTAGTAATGATAGTCAAAAGTATTTAAAATAATGGACACAAGACTGAAGCCGTAAGTTTGTTCTGTCCCTAGGATGAGACTCCAGTGCTAAAAATGTAAACATTTGAAAAAGGAATAAGAAAAACCTACTTCACTCTGCACAATTCTTGAGAAAGCCTCTGTGACTTTCTTAGTAACTAAAAGGAGAAATATCAAAGCAAAACCTACCAGGTTATTAAGCAATAAAGTAGTAACTCAGTCTGGTTTCTTACTGGTAGAGGAGAATTCTGGCTCTGGGTATATGTTCCCAGAAACTGACTCCTTAGGTAGCAACCTTATCACTAAAAATTAAGGATGTAAAGACCTGTTTCAAAATACCACAAAGATCATGCTTACATTTAAATAGGTAAAAAGATAAAAATATTCTTTTTAATTTGTGATGCCATCTTTAAAAATAAATTCACATTACTATTTCTTGTGTTGCCCAGGACTGAAAGGCAAAATCTTCAGGAGCCAGTACAAGTGATTTCCCATATTAATTTGTCGCCTGGTATCAAGCCCGGTGGCCATGCCAGCACAGTGTCCATATAGTATATGTGCTGTGAGCTACAGCATAATTTGTGGGAAACCAAACAAATACACATGCCCCTTTACAGGAAAACAAAAAAGACTACAGGTCAGATTTATGATTCCACAGCTGCTAGTGTGCCAGCAGCACACAAAGCTGTATGGGCCTCGAGTAGCCTAGCAAATGATGTGAGGCGGCCAGATCTGCAGGGTCTGTCTCTCCACCGACATGTGGAGCTGGAAAGAAAGCAGGGCACACTCAGAGGCCACAGCTGGCAGGTTTTCAAGCATAAACTGTAAATTACCTAGCCTTAATCTCTCTTTTAGTCAGTTGAAGTTATCCAAAATTTCTGTAGAGTTCCATGTCTTCCTGAAGAGCACTCCAGCTTATTGCTTTTCATGTAGACAATTGAAAAAAAGAGTACAGTTGCATCCGCCCACCAGAAATGTAACCAGCCATAAACACTGCAGGCTTTCTAACATGCCAAGAGCATGAGTAAATTCAGAAAAATTCTCAAAGTTATACTATCCTGGACTGGGAGGAAGGAGACCAAATTCACAGCCTCTCCAAAATTAGCCAAGAAGCAGATCAAGAAGTCACAGGTTAGGAAAACAACCGAATTGTCATTTATTGGCTTTCTTTCGTTAGTAGCTTTACTTTGTATTTTGTAATCAGGAAAATCAAACTCTTAGATCATCTAGAATAAATGTATATTTATATACATGTATATATATATAACTGAATATTTATTGTAGAACAAACAGAAAAGTGTTCTTTTTCAAACAATAATGTTTTACTGTCAAGTACAGTAACTCTAGAATGGATTTACACTCATGAATCAAACAAAGATTTTAAGTCAGTCAAGAAGAAGGCAACCTCAACACCATCAGCACTCATAGGAGTGCTTTATACAGCACCAAGTAATCCAGACACTCAGGTTGAAGGAAAAGTTTCCTATGTAATGACTATAAGCAGTAAGAGACAGTAACTCACTGTGACTTTGGGATATTCTGCAGTGCTCCTCAGACTTTTTTACATCTACTTATTTTCCATTTGTAAATTTCTGAAGGTAGCATTTAAAAGACCAAACTGAAAGTGAGACCCATTGTAGTAAACTTTCTACAGACAGATAGTTAAAAAAACCCCAAACACACTTTTCATAGATTTTTGTGAATTATAGAAAGTCGCATGACAGGATAGGAAACAGATTTAAATTACTTGTCCAATATCACCCAGCAAGTCAGGGACAGAGCTTAGAGATAATCCAGACATATATCCGTGTAGCAAACTATTTACTGCTTTGCTTCCCGTTCCTTACATCCCTTCCTGGGTAGGTACAGCCATTTACATGCTTCAACTGCCAACATTTTTCTGAGAGCTCAGTTGTGTGTCTACACTTGCATCTGATTTCTGTCCAACCAAAACCACATCTGGCATTTCCAACCGGAATAACTCAAAATTAAAACATGGACACCCCTAATTTCCATTCCTAACTGTCTTTTTCTTCTTACAGTGCCACAGTCAATACCACAGTATTCTTTGCAGACATGATAGATACCTCTCCTTGCACTGAAACCCTATCACCTGACATTCTTCTTCCTCCAAATCATTTCTACAGCTGTATTTTTCTTTCTTTTAGAGGCAACACCCTCCTCTCATTTCATAAAAGTCTCCATATACCATTCACAAGCACAGTGTGCTGGAAAACACAACTGTGTTTTTTCTGATCAAACTCTTATATACCAGCAACCAGCTCTGCCTTTTTTCCTAGGATCTGGCCTTTTTTTCAAGGCTCTGCACTGCTCTGTTTCTGAGTGCCTGCCTCATTCACATCTCCTCTGTTTTGGTTGTCATGGCTACAACACCAGCCTCACATCCAGGCTTCCTTTTCCCCACTGGAAATTTAGCATCACAGGAACATAGAATTATTAAGGCTAGAAAAGACCTCCAAAATCATCAAGTCCCACCTTTGACCAAACACCACGTTGTCAACTAGATCATGGCACAAAGTGCCACCTATATCCAGTCATTTCTTGAAAACTTTTGGGAATGATGACTCCACCACCTCCAGGAACAGCCTATTCCAGTGTCTGACCACTCTTTCAGTGAAGAAATTCTTTCTGATGTCAAACCTAAACCTCCCTTGATGCAGCTTGTGGCTATGTCGTCTTGTCCTGTCACAGTTTCCTGGGAGAAGAGACCCCACCTGGCTACGACCTCCTTTCAGGCAGTTGTAGAGATCAGTAAGGTCCCCACTGAGCTTCCTCTTCTCCAGACTAAGCAATGGCAGCTCCCTCAGCTGCTCCTCATAGGACTTGTGCTCCAGACCCTTTCCTGGCTCTGTTGCCCTTCTCTGGACTTGCTCCAGCTCCTCAATGTCTTTCCTGAAGTGAGGGGCCCAGAACTGGACACAGTTCTTGAGGTAGCCTTCCTACTCTCCAGCAGATCAAAACTCCTTCCCAACTTAGTCTTGTTGGTGAATTTGCTGAGGGTGCACACGATCCCCTTGCCCAGGGTCTCATGGACCTCCAGCATATTTCTTACAGTAGCCTTGGAATGAAATTTGGAAAATGGATGGAGGGGGCGTGTGTATCCTACTTTCACAGGAATATTTTCAGATCAGTGTGGCACAAGAGGCAGGCTTCAGGCTATGTTCAAACCTCAAAACACATCCATTCAGGCTATAGCACTGTATCTAGTGCAGAACAGCTACTTGGACAGCAACTACCTGCTTCAGGGCTCCTGAAAATTACACATTTCTATGAAATTCTCTGGGAAAAGTAAAGCGTCACCTCCTTCCTTTGTACAGCCTGCAGACTCAAGTAGCTACTGCCATTTTTGAATCAGGAAGGAAGGCAGGGACACTTCAACATGAGATTTATTGCCTTTTGTTGGGAAAGAATGAACAGAGGAAGTATCTCCAGAAAGCCACAGCTGGTGTTGAATTGTGGATACTGGAAGAGATGGCATGGCCAAGATGTGAGGAAGTCCAGGAACATGTGAGGAAGGGATGACCCTTCATAAGCAAGAGTGAGACACGGCCCCTTTCTGCCACAGCAGCACAATCCCACAGAAACATCACAGACCTGAGGCTGCAGAATTTGGTCAAGCTGTAATCCCATGAAGTGATTAATCTTAAGTATCTTCCATGCCTACATTTTATCTCCAACTCTCTTTTATGTAATGTCACTGGAGCAGATACCACACTTCCCTTTGTGTCTTTGCGGAAAAAATAAACTATATGTGCACAAAACAGCTGCTAAGCTGCGGTCAGTACCTCTAGGGATCAGGCTATTTTATGGCATAAGAGTTTTAGATTACTGATAAAGTTATCAACCTATACCACTGATTGGAAGTTTCATCACATGCATAATGCTTTTCATGTTGCTTCTCCTGGATTTTGTATCCATGCCTCTAGTTTGACATACAGCCCTGATACCACAAAATTTTAATAATTTCAAAAGAGATACAATGAAGGCAAACATATCAGGGGGTCGTAAATTTTATTTACAAATATATGCTCAGTTTGCTTTAGTCATTGATTTGGTAGAGAAAACGTGAAACAATAATTCGTGCTGAATGTACTTGTTCCATTGCACTCGTCTATGCATTGCCACTGTTAATGTGACATCAGCTATTGACCTTCACCTTTTAACTGTGTTCAGTGGAGGGAGCAAGAAGAAAGGGGCACCCATCCATTGGCATCAGTGGCATTTTTCAGCATCATGACAGGTTCTCACTCGCATGGTGGCAGCTGCACTGAAAATAGGTTGGTTTACACCTGTTTTTTTCTTGAGGGAGAATAACCCGGTGACACTGGACAGAGCACAAGTCACTGCAGGAGTGGCAGCCTGTCCCTCATGTAGGCATGGCTGATGAACCAGAAGAACTGCCTGTGAAGTCCTTAAGGCAGTGACCCTTAAAAGATGCAGTGGCCAATTAAGTCTAGGGCTTTTTATAGATTTTATTTTCTTCAACATTTTTTCAAGGCTAAGCTTTGATGCTTAGAGGAATGGCAAACCAAGTCTTTCCTTATCTATCATATAAAGACATGGAACAATGGCTTTCTAGCCACTTACTGGTTCAGAACGTGGGCATGTAGGCACAGAACAAAAATATCTCCCAGCCTGTGGGGAGGTTCAGATCTGGAGCTCTCTTGCAGGGGGGTCATCCCTACCTTGTTGTGGAAGTAATGTGAAATGACAACGCTTCCCAAATAAACAGAGACTCCTTTTCTTTTTTAACTTCAGTGTTGCAGACTAAAGGATGAACCAGAATTCTCATACATCATGGTTACTTTTCTCTCTATTTTAGTGAAAACCGAGTAACCTTCCATGTTGTGTCAACCCAGGCAGTGAAATACATATGCCACAGGTCCACTGTTGTTCGCACAGTCAGATGCATATGCTGTTTGAATCCCACCACATTGCCCTCATGGAATTTGGTTTTCTGTCCAGGGTTCAGCAGTGTCTTTCTTCATCTCTCTAAGAAATTTTGCCTATACATTTTGTAGTTTAAACAAAACTTTATTCCTTTGGTTTATGTTTTTCATGTCAGAGATATCAAAACTAAAAATGAATAATTAATGTCTCTTCTAAGTCATGTAAACCTGCTTTGGTTCTGGTACATCCATTCAAGCTTATCTGTGCCCATCTCACCCCCCAATACTTAAGAAGGTGCTTTCCATTTCCTTTGACCACACTTGATCAGCAACAGCTGGCATATCTCATCAGATAACCCATTTTTTAAAGTAACAGCCCCATCAATTATTTTCTGTTTAAATTTACAGGGTTGTTGCTATGTTACTGTTAGTCTTCAAGTTCTGGCCCACTGTAAAGATGACTAAATGAAAGTAAATAGACTTGTGATCAAAAAGAAACTGCTTGTTTCTGGACAGCTTCTGTTCTGGAAACAGGAGCACCAAGCAAAGTCCAAAAGCTGTTCATGGGACATTGGCAATTGTCACTGTGTGCCATGTAGCTCTCGATCCTAGGCACCTAGAGATGATAATTAGATTTTAGATAATGCATTTTTATCTCATATAATGTAATATTTTTTTGTGAAAATAAGACATTGGTGTCCCTAGTTTCTTTCCTGGTGGCTCTGCTCTCAGGGATTAGATGCTGTTCTGTTCTCTCTCATGGAACAGAAGCCATGAATAAATGCTGCTAAGTTCATTCCTACTTCTACAGACCTTAGTGGTCTTTATAAAGAGGAGTCATGGTTTTAAGGACAGTTATGGACGTATTTGGAAACAAACAACAAAAACAGAACATGATACCCAGATAAGCAGCCAGGACTCCATAGGAATCAGGGCTCTCTTATGTGCTCTGAACTTCAGAATTTCCCAGCACCTGTTGCTGCTCTTGTTCCCATCAAATTAATTCTTTGAGTGAGCAACTGGAGTTTGATCAACATAAAATCTGTTATTTTTCTAGTTGTGATTCATTACATCTTCTCTAAATTGATAACTCTAAGAATAAAGACTAACCTTTTCAAACCCCTCATCTGAAAATATTACTAAAATGAGCAATGCCTGAGCTTCACAGAGAATGCTTGCAATATTAACTATGCTATTGAACAGACAGATTGTATATAAATCAAAAAGGTTGCTTCCACATAAGACATCTTTAAGGAAGTGCTTAGCCTTCTTTAAATTAACAATTCAGACTTATTTCTTATTTTAAGACATTACATGAAGACCACCTAGATGCCAACATTTGCTTTAGAAATGCTACACTACCATTTAACATGGAGAATAGATGCCTTTTTGTACTCCAATCCACATAATATTTTTACAGGAATGTTCTATAAAAAACTAAGCTTCCCAAAATGAAATACACTTCATTGTTATGTGAGGAGTGAATGAAAATGAAATACACTTCATTCCTATGTGAGGAGTGTTTGTGGAAAACTGCAAACCAAAGCCTATTTAATCTAGTGCGATTTATATGAATGATCTCATAGACACAAAATAAGTCCATGTTCAAATATTTCTGTGTTAGATATCCAACAAATATGCAAAATGGCATTTGCGCAATGCACGTGGATGTTGATATTGCAGAACAGCAGACACTCTGCTTTGAGGTATTTTGGAAAAGAGAATTTACAAACATTTATTTTAGGAGGTCAATAGTGCACTCTCTCTGTTGCCCAAGCTATTTGCGATGCTATTAGGCAGGGTTATTTGCCTACATCTATGCTTATTTAAGATTTTTAAAAGCAAATTCTAGTTAGGATTTTACCTTGCCATAGAACAATTTTTTTTTTTTTTTTACTTTTAGAATGAAGTCTTCTAGTCAGCTACCCCATAATGTGTGCACAGTGTCATTTTATGGCACTCATGTTCCAGCACTCTGAAGCATTTAGACAGTACTGTTAACTCCAGCACAACAATTTGCAAACTTAACGTTAAGTACATAGTTTTTGGGACCTGGGCCTAATACTTCCTTTCATGGTTTGTATGTATTGCAAATGCTTTCTGTTTCCTTCTGGATGCAGGATAGCTAATTATGTTTCAGTCCCTGGGCATCCAGCAAGCATAAAACAAAACCACAAGCTTATGTCTGTTTCATACTGCAGTTTTGTCCCAGTGCAGGCTGGCTCAAAGTGCAGCTACAGCCTCCCACTCCAGAGCAGCTTTGCCCCAATATCCAGGGAAAGTAATCTCCTGGCTATGCTAACAGCCATCCAAAAACCTGCCATATAATCTAATTGAACTATTGATTCCCAAGCTAGGGCTCCTATTTAGCATTCCAGAGAGAAAGAAATGGGAGAGAAAAAGGTTTTACAGGCACAGTAACACAGTACTGCACAAGCCTTCCTTAGCTTTGTTTGCTTTATGTTCATTTATCATAAAGATTATGTTAAAAATGTAGTTACAATGCTAATGGCAGAATCCTACTCCTTCTCTGAAATGTTCTCCTTATTATTTCAAACCACAAATTCTTAAGCAGGGAATAAACATTTTTCCTTAATAAGAAAGAGTCTAACAGCAAGGAGGAATAGAAGAATGGAAAGTGCACCATCACAGCATCACCTCACATTACTTATGTGCCTAGACAGCTGGCAGCACTATCAGTATGACAGAATCTTTCTCAGATGGGTTTTTTTTTTTGCGTGTTTAGTTTGTGGGTGTTTTGTTTTGTTTTAATTTAAGAGGAGAAAAAAAGGAAAATTCCAACAGAAATCTACTTTGACTTTCATTCAGATTGAAAGATCAACAAACTCCCTTGACAATTATTTTCTATGAATATTAATTAAGTTACTACTGCAGTGTGTTTACTAATTGTTTAGAAGTAACACAAGCATTATGGGAACGAGATATTAGTGCTATGAAACTAAAAAAATATTTTTAACATTTGACCAACAATAGAGATGCTGTTCTAATAATTCTGCATAGCTATTTTACAGAAAGCTATGTATGCTGCTAGCAATGTGTGATATCCCTCCATCCTTTTGATAAAGCAGGTCAGGATTATTTATACCAATATCAGGGGTATGTACTTACAAAAGTATTCTGTACTGGCAGCTGATCCCAGAATATTTAATTAATAAAACAGAAATAAGAAAATGTCTTCATTTATCTAAATGGCATTATGAGATTTGTTCTTCCTTGTTAAAACATTTCCTTCTATCATAACTTCTTTTAAATGAGGGGTTAAAAGCACTTCTCAATTGTTTCTTGGATAGATTTATATATTTGGAGATCTTTTAAGACATTAATTTAGCAACTCTAGGAAGGTGAGTTCTTCACAAAATAATTTCAAATCAGCTCCAAAAGAGTTTCTAATCTGATTTTTAAAATGTAGGTTTTGTCAGAAAACAACACTGGGGATTCTTCACACCTCTTCGTGGCACCTATTTATATTCAAAATAACCTATTTATAGGTTATAACAAACAACTTCCTATCTGGCAGCTCCTGAAACTTCCCGAAATAGTTAAACATGTTGATAGTTAAGAGCTACAGTTTAGTCTTGTGCTTTCGGTTTCAGTCAATGAAGCTGAAAAACACAACAGGCAACAGCCTAAACTGGTATTGTCCCTGATGGTTTTCCACTGGGATTATAAGAGTGGAAATTTTAATCTTATCTAGGACAGAATATCTTCAAGGGAAAAATTTCTTTCTACTGGTGAGGTCCATATACGTGTAAGGGGAATGGAGTGATGTAAAAGCCCTAGAAGAGATTTCCCTGGAGAAGGAATTACTTCCTTGGGGTCCCTTTGCAAGTTGTGATGAAGAAGCAGTTGTGTGAAGACAGCCAAAGAGATCTGTCAGGACAAGTTTTGCAGTGATTGCAGGCAACACTGCCCTTCCAAGGCCATGCAGGAAAGTTACTGTGACTGCAAGAGTGGTGATCCTAACTTTTGCAGGAATCACTTCCAGAGCAGTCTGGTTTTAAGTAAAAGCAACCAAATTAAATACCATATTGCCATTTCTTCCTAAGAGTCTTAAAAAATCTCAGCCTGCATTTTCAGTGAGGACTGTGTGACAAACACTTTGCACAGCTTAAAAGCAATGCTCGCTTCAGCAGAGGAACCCTTGGGGCAGGAGGAGCCTGAGGGAAAGAATAGTCCCAATACAGCTGCCCCAACACCAGCCTACATCATCTGGAGGTCCATGATCCATCAGGGGAGAGGATAGCTGAAGAAGCAGTGTGGGAGCACAGACACATGGCATCAAGGAATCAGTCAAAAGACAGGAGTACGTATATTGCTGGAAATATCACTGACTGCTGCTATTTGAATATTTACCTCAAACCGAGATCAAACAGGTACTCGTGTCTGTTCAGAAAGGAGGGGAGGAAGATTACTGGTATTGTTAATGCACAAAGGGTCTTTTGCTGATGAATTTTCTTCAGTGTTTTCTCATGAATAATAATCAGCCCTTGACATTTTGCTTAAGTTCTAAAACTGGTGTAGTAATATGTAGATAACTGTTGAGGTCTGGCTCTTGTTCCAACACATTTTGTAGTTATTTACTGATAAACTCTATTCAAATCACTCTTATTCTGTTGGCAGCAGTTTGATCTAAAGTGACAAATACATCTTCTCTGTGAGAACTGTCCATAACATGCACAATGAAGAGAACCATGTGCACTCCTTTTGTTCACTGTTAGAAATGGTGACCCTGTGCTGATGCCCAGGAATGTGTCTAATTTCTCCTGATTTACCCTTGCTGACAAAAGCCTATGGATATCAGAGGAGAATTCAGAAGTAAAGCCTGAGATACCCCAACAGAAGACTACCTTAGTTTTCATTCTCTGCAACAGCTGACAAAAATAATGAGATCATCATCTAACTGCTCTTCCATTAACTGTGCCTTTCCATTCTTCTTTATTATAATTATTTTCACCTTCTATTATGGAATCATCAAGAGAATCTCCTTATCAGCTCTGTCATAAACCTCCTTTAAATACATTAATTCCACATCATCCCCTCCATACCTCAAATTTTGAGGACTTCACCATAACTGCCAGCACTATTCCTATTGATATTTGAATCATAAAAACATTGAATGCTTTTGGTTGGAAGGGGTCTTAAAAATCATTCAGTCTCAACTTCCCTGCCAAGGGCAGAGACACCTTCAATGAGACCAGGTTGCTCAAAAAATTAATAAAATATGTAAATCTTGAACAGCTCAATAGAGCCCTCCCCTATTCAATAGAAAGACCTAGAACTTTCATTCAGAAATTCAGCTGAAGTGAAACTGTATCCTGTTCAGTGAAGTACAGAGCAGTTGTCGGTAATGTTTCTGTCATGTTTCAGCAATACAGAAATTTCTTGGCCTAGTCATGTTCCTTTACTACGTTGTTCTACTGAAGTTTATTGAAATGGGTTCTGGCATGAAATGCTTTTGCCCAGATAGGCCATTTACTAGCAAGCGCAGCTTCATCTCATGACTACTGATGAGGTATGGGTTTTGCCACGCATGCTGAAAAGCATATTTAAAAACACTTTGGAAAGGACTTAGGCTGCAAGCTCAGACAATTTAACCATCCACAATCTTGTAATTCACTCCCTCCTTTACAGGGCTGTAAACTTCACTGACATACCCAAAATTTAAAGATTAAAAAAATAATAATTTTGAAGTGCAGGTTTTCCTCAGCACAACTGCAACAGTTACGTGCACTCCACAATGGCCCAGCACCGCTATGGTCTAATTTTGAGGACATTCGTGATGGCCACCGTATCAGAGGTTCCAGGCTCCTCTCTGGAATTTGACTGCATAAACCAACTCCTCCTTCTGAGGCAGCCTCACTCCTCTGCCTGATTTCTGTGCTTGCCCCAGAAGGTGAAACCGAAGATTTTCAGAGCTAATAAAATCTTGGAGATTGCCAGTGACAGAAAGTATTAGTTCCAGTGGTGGTAGCACAGTTCAATGAACTGTTTCTGGTTAAATAGGACATAATTATGTTTCCATTTTATCTTTTTCTCCACAATTGCATAAATTCAGAAAGCCTTTGCAAGTGTAGATTGTTTTGAAAGGAACTGTGCATTTAAGGGGTTAAAATGACAATATTCTATTAAATCCTCTTTTCACAAATTGAAAAGTGTCATAAACTACATGGTAACAATGCTTCCAATCAAACTGGTGAATTCTTTCTAAGCAATCGTCTGAATGAGAAGTAGAGAAATTTCAGCTTTTAAAAAGCGTTGTATTGTCATACTTATTTATTCTGAAATTTTTTTTTTTTTGAAAAGGTGGAAAGTTGAGCTGCCTAACACAATCGCATCAATCAACAAACATAGGATTTTGACTGTATCTCCTTCTACAATCCTAGAACTCAGTCTTTTCTTGCTTATTTTTCTTTTCTTCTTCCAGACTGCTTTGTGACACCTTTAGTGTGAAAGCAGTCAACTAAAATCTGCCTATTCTTTCCAGTCTTCTGAAACTACCAGAATTATAGGAAAAGAGGATGGTAAAACTTCTAAGGGTTCATTACATTACACCCATTGTCTATAAGTGCTGTTTAACTTGCATCTATTAATTTGGCTTTACAGTGTGCAGAGGTAGCCTGGCAACTATAATTTGCCCCTGCAATATCATTGTTTCAGCACTGAAGTAATCCTTTCAGCCACCCATCCAGCAAGCACATGAATCATTAAATTCTCAGTCAGAAAAGATACCTGTCTTTGTGAGATGGCAAAGTGCATGCAGAGGAAGTTTTTAATAGCCAGAAGAGTTTGCTTTCTATGTTTGAATTTAAAAAGGAGCAAATTTTGTTTGCAAGAAGCTCCAGAAGAACAAGGTACATTTTGCCCTACATGCAGGATTCTTGAGCAGTGAATGTTATCTCCCTTTCTAACGGAAAAGGAAGTGACTTACTTCCATTTATATGTGCACACAAAAAGAATATTCACTAACAATGTGCATATGCTCACAGATCTACAGTATTTTTTTAATCTGATTTTTCTGAGAGTTCATGTCACAGGGTAGCAAAGTAGTGTTTGAGCTGTAAATAGTGAAGGACCAATGACAGCCAGAGAGCCACAAGGCCCTTCCATCCATCAGTCAAGTTGTCACCGCTCCTTCAACACAGGTGAAGAAATGTCAAACAGTGTTTGAAGCAAGTTAAGCATTCCTACAAATGTTAGTGGGAGTGTATTGGCTTCAGACACCTGTTTCAACTTTTTTCTTCAGGAAGAAAAATCTTGGAAGGTACATGTGTGACTTTTTTTCCTTTAGATGACTAGTTTCCATCAAGACCTGAGGTAGAGTATGAAGTATTAAGGGACACTTGTGAGACCACAGGTGTCTAACACAAATAGGCAGCCAGTGCAGGGTTGTCAGTGAAGATAGCAACCTGGCACGAGAAATAATGGTAGTAAGTAATTGAAGCAAGGAAAAGCTGTGTCAGATGAGACAGCTGAATTGGCATGTGAGTCTCCCACGAGATCCAAAGAGACATTGGTTTGGAGAATCAGACTCTCTTCTGCCATCATTTACAGAGTCTCTTTCTCCTCCTCTTAAACGTAAAAGAATCAGACAAGCAGTACCATGTCTAGCATCACTTGTATTTAATCTTGGTGATCTGCAGATACTCAAGACAACTACCTTTAGGGCAGGGGCTGGGTGAGTGAAGGGGGTTTTGAACTCTAGTGCCTAGCTTGAGCTTGAGCTAAAATTCTGACAGCAAGTTCTTATTTGCTTCTGCTATTTCTTCTCCTTCACTAACACATAAAACTTAGACCACTATCTTGTTTACAGTAGCAGTTTAACATATTTCAGAAATACATTTTATATATGTATATTTATATATCTATTCCTTTGCACAAATAACCCTCCAGTCTCCCCCCAGGGAGGTATTCAGCAAGGAAAGTGAGAAAGGGGTCTTTTTTTCTCAGCACTCCTTGTTGCCTGCCTGCAGTACCTCTGTGAAGCTGATCTCCTATCACCACCAGCAACCAGTCACTGGGACAGTCTCCTTTGGGAGCCTACCATTCCTAAATCATTTCCTTCACAGCAGTGTGCCCTCATGCTGTACATAGAGAGTTAAATTTCTATACTGCCTCCTCAAAGCCAGTTCTTGGTCTAAAAAAATCCCAAAATTACATAGGATTCATGGCAGACAGCACACTTCATAACATGAAAAAAAAAATATGTAAAATTCTGACCACAAGGGAAAAAACTGCAAGAAAAAAACCCAGGAGATTATTTCGGGTATGCAGCTATAAGGTACTTTTAAAATAAAAAAAAAAAAAA
>VZTF01006691.1:860336-943057 GCA_013397755.1 Cnemophilus loriae
AAAAAGACTAGCTAGTATATAAACATGACTGAGGGAAAATAAATATTCAGACAGGTTCGGCTGCTTCATTATTTCCCCCGATGCTTTTCAGACATCTTCACTCTCAAGCACTTAAAACACATACCAAAAATATTTGTTACTCCCTTAAGCCATTTTTAGCCTACCTGTCTAGTGCTCAAATAGAATTCCTTGCAACTGCAACCTGTAGTATTGTGTTAATAATTTTCCCCCAATTCCGCTGAGGTACCAAGAGAAACTTGAAAGGAAAATCAAAAATTAAAAAGGCAAAGGGATCTTTTAATATATACTGTCAAACAGCTGTGAGGCCTTAATCCTAGAGGCCTTTTTTTTATTCTTCCATAACACCTACTCAAGATTTTTCTCTTCAGCAACAAAAAGATGCTAAACCCAAAGAATGGATTTTTGAAATGGGTTTTTTTTAAAAAACATAGTTATTTAAGTGAAATTTCTCTTACTGACTTCTTGACAATGCCCAGAAATCGTACACAAATTTGATGAGGAAGTGACTTTAGCCTGTTACCACTTAACCCTATCCCCCACCACCATTTCCTTGCTGCAGGGCACTTTTGCCCAACATGCAAATTCAGAGTTGTTGCCAACAGATGGTTCAAGCCACATTTTCACTTAATCATCATAGACCCAAGCTGGAAGGATACTTGAATAAGAAGCACATCACCGATGTTTGTAAAATCTATATGTTCTTATTCTCCTACAAATACAAGCTGAAGGGCAAGGACTCAGTTCTTTAGCATGTTAAATACCCCATGTACCTTGAAACAGATAGGGACAGAAAATGCTCAGTTGGCTGAACACAGTTGAGGGGACAGAGACTCTGTGTGCCCCTTTTAAATCTGCTCTTCTCCGTACAAGCACACGCCTCTCAGCAGCTTGACATAAAGCAGTGCAATCCAGGTAAAATGCAGAAAACAAAAGATGACCATGGCCTGATTTTGGTTTATTTTTCCCTGTTGTAGTTAAGAGAAGCATAGGAATACGTCTCACATGATATTTCTGTTAACTCTTTTCATTAATTAATCATTAACTCCAGTAAATACCAGTACTGTTCTTGTCTATATAGGGATAGCAACAAAAAATAAACCAAATGAGCATCTAATAGGAGTAATTAAGCTATGTTTAAGCAGTTTATGAGAAAATCATAATTTAAAAATATTATTTTTCATTTAAAAAATAAACTGACTTTAAATTTCAAGTTATGACAATCTTTGCAAAACATCCAAGAGCAGCATGAAGGTGTCTCATTAAAACCTTAATACTACACCTTTTTTTTTTCAAGCTGAATTTATTGCAGTAGTCTCTGAAGACCAGGGAGAGGGGATATTCTCTTCACTACTACTTATCCAGCTAGAAAATTCAGTGATTAGATAATGAAAAACAGAGCAATCACCTGAAAAAAAAAAAATCCCAACTTATTTTCCATCTCCATGGTTAGGGTTAGGACAAGGTATTAATGAATGAGATCTACAATTTCTAAATCCTGGCAGACTGAGTCCCCCAGAAGATATTATATCAGTTCCTTCATTGGAGAAAACATTTACATTGTTAAATATTTTTTTTTTGCATTTGAAATGTGCATTCATAAACCTATTTACTTATACATTCAACTTATTTAAATTAACTGAATTTTTAAATTCACAGGAACATTTTAGATCTATTGACTAAATTTCAACTGCTTCCAGAAAGTGTCCAGAATATAGATCGCCAGAATAGTAGAACATTAAATGCTTGAATCTACTTCAGATAGTAATCTGAATATATGCTTCTTTTCTTTATGAATACCTTAAATAATATGTATAGGGGTAACCATCTAGTGTTTTTTCATTGCAAAGGCAAAATTTTGTGGCAAATCAACACACAATGGCAGCTGCAACTTTCAAAATACAAATGCTCTGGCTATCAACTGGCACAAAGTAACTCTTTTTTCAGAAAGTGGTGGGAGGAAATGCCTTTTTAAAGTCTATTACTCAAGACAATTTTTTCCAGCTTCTGGCTTTAAATCAGTAATAAAAATGACTATTTAAATTACTTTCATGTCAATCCATCCACCATGATCTGCAGAGAGCTATTTAAGAAGACAGAGACAGACTAAGGAATACCTTCACTTGTGTTACTGTCAAACCTGGTAAGGTTTGTATTGGTCATTTCACATTAATGTTTCTTAAAACCCATATTTTTGCTGCATTCAGTATTTTAATGGAGAAAGATATATACATTTTTATAAACACAGACAATTGGCTAGAATAAAGGAAAAACTTATTTATTTGCAAAATCATATTAAGGAGATGACACATGACTAAGAGCCTTCATAGCAGTAAAAAGATAGCAGCACTAATTGTCAACAAGCAGAAGCACAATCAATATATGATTACCCCATATTTCTCTAATACAGACAGCAAGACAGAAAATAACATGAAAGAAAAAAATATATTCTGTAAATCAATTAAAAACCCAAAACCACCAGTACCACGTACCTTGTACTGCATAAAGTAAAACTTAATTTGAAAACACTAAAAAGGAACTAGTAAGGTGCCTTTAGAAATAATTCTCAGCGAGATCAAGAGTCTGAAATCCTTTCAGAAAGTACTTCAAGGCCCAGAATGAGACGTGCACTGCCACCTCCTTCAGTCTTTCCCCTCCATCCTTCCTCCATTGTTTTAAAATCCTCTCATAGTAAAGGAACATTAGAGAATTTTATGGAATATCCCTTGGACAGTCCCACTCATGTCTTACTTAATTTGGAACTATCTAGCTAGTACAACCCATCCTGCAAAAAACCTGCCAGTAAAGATGAAGAACTCTGTTTGCCTGAACTGGATGTTTACACTTAACCAAATTAACAAGAGGACACATAACCTCTGCCTTCCTGTGGAGTAAAAGCAGACATAAACAGTCTTCCCAGAAAGGAGAAACTGCTCTGGTACTCTTAGGTACCTACGATAGGGTTGTCATTGTGAAAGAACCTAACAAATAAGTTAAACAACCTTAGTTAATGTGGAGGTAGGGTTGCTCCAGTCACTTCCTGGCAGCATGAAACCAATGAAAAAACAAGTAAAATCACTATTTAACTATCACAAAAAACCACCCATGTCACTATCTGGGCTTCAAACCCCCACACGTCCACCCAGGCTGGCTCTGTACCAGCAACTTCCTTATCCTTTCAAAATACATTTGCCAGCAGCACAGAATTCAATCAGATCACATAGTTGTAGGTCTGTTCTCTTCCCTCCCAAAAGAATAATGTGGAACATCATTAATAACAGGCCAGGGCTGTCAGCAATATGTGGATAGCACCTATTACAGTGCTCTATTGAAAATACTTATGAATACAAAAAATAGCCATGTAGCAACACCTACAGCAATCAGGAATTAATCTTAAACTTATGCATCCAATAAATCAAACATTTTCAGGCAGACACAAACCAGTTCATTTAAAAAAGAAGAAGAAGAAGAAGAAGAAGAAGAAGAAGAAGAAGAAGAAGAAGAAGAAGAAGAAGAAGAAGAAGGAGGAAGAGGAGGAGGAGGAGGGTAATGTATTCTGTTTTTACGAGAGCTGCTGCCTCTCTCTACAACTGAGAGGTGACAACAGTGTGAGATCTATTTGGTCTGAAGTCTTAGCTGAGGGTTTTCTCTATTTTTAGCAGCAGTAACAATAGCGAGTGGATGAAGAACTGCATGTTTATATTAGACCACAGAACAAACTTGTCACATCTTTCAGTGAATTGCCTAGTCTTTCTTTCGTCTGGTGATGCCTTGCCATGTGAATTAGCTCACCTGTGTTAACCTAACTCCACCTTACAAGCTTTATTTTCAGATAAAAATACATATTTCTAGGCACTGAAATATAGATAGTAGGGGAAAAGTAGAATTTATCACATCAGAGTACCTAAATAGGTAGCTGGGATTTAAGTTTGTAAATCTGACTAAATACATCAATTCGTTTTGACATATCTGTTACTTTATGAAAAATTAAAGAAATAGTTCATACCTTACATGGCTTACATGACCAAGTTTCAATATTTACACATCTCCAAGAATCTCAGAATCACAGATATACATGAAAAGAAGAACCAGCTCAGAGAAAGCTGACACATTTCGAAAAGGTATATACATCTGAAAAGCAGCAGACATGAAGGAAAAAGCCACACAAAAATAAAAGAATCCTGAAGATACTGTTAAAACAAAATAGCAATGACTAATCTGTGTGTGAAGCCTGGAAATTAAACTCCAGGACAACGGATGAAAATTAGGGGATGGATGGAAGAACCCTTTCAGACGAGAGCAACAACTACCCTGACTCTGGCCACTGCAGACTGAGTGAGGGAGCATGCACAGTGCTGCAGTCAGATTACCCTGCCCAAAAATCTTTGCACAGCTACTCATCACCTCCAAACCACACTAGGACATGTGCATGAAGGGGTTGGCAAGGAGACCGTGTGCTGTACCCTCTGCTTTTTCACTTGAAATAAAGTCAAGTTCCATTTCAGCAAATCGAGCTCTTCTCAACTGATGTACAAAATCTGCTGCTAAGATAGGGGACTCTGTCGATAATCAAATTAGATATGAATAGGGGGAGGGACATTTCCTTCTGCTATACCCAGATTTGCCAAATTTAGGTATATTTGTGACATTTGAGACAGTTAAAGCCATCCATCAGCATCTCTGTCACTAGCTTTGGGTTTGCAAAAATGGAAACAAGATGTCGCCTTGGAATGCAGATTTGTAAAATTCTGCAAATTAAAAAACACCTCACTGGAAGTTTCTATATAAAACAAGTAGCTACCGCTGTAACATGATAAGCAAGATAGGTGCTATCGTATGAACGGTCATTTAATAAAATGTTAATAGTAGGATCCTGAACTTACTCAGATTAACTTTCCTATTATTTACACAGAACATCATTAGGCTATCAAAACAGACCACACTCTAACCCAGAAAAACAAGCAGTGTGCTGGGGAGTGGAAGGAATCAGTATTCTGGTGCAGTAATAAAGGTTTCTTTCTCCAATGATAATCAACTCTGCATAATTAAAATAGCTCAGACTGTTGAACTAATTTTCAGACTGGAGGTTTCTTCCTGTAGCAACACTTACACACAAAGTTTCTACTGCGACTGAATTTAATCGTGAGCCTAATTACAATTTTAATGAATATCTTCAACACTGCATGTAAACTTGCACTTCACAGTCTTGCTATCAGAGCATTCTTAGAAGGTTTCTGCAGTTAATATAAAGGATTATTCTGAAATGCTCATGGTATGGCAGTATTTTTTAAAAGACAGCTTAAACTATATTTGGCCAAATTGAAATAATGTTTAAATTAGAGTTGTAATAACTTTAAGTTTTAATATGCGTATTTCAGAATATTTTTACTGTACATTTAATTAAAGATGAGAAATTTGTGTCTTTCTAATCAAGTTCTAACTTCAGAATGATCTAAACTGTATCTGTTAAGTTTCCCTTTTTGTAAATACTTGAGGTTTACTTGCCGATTTTCTCACCAGAGGGCAAAAAACAATACAGGAAATCCTGTTCACAGGAGAGAAGACAGATTTAATAGGAGACGCCTAAAAATTGCACCAACAAAATACCACTGATTCTTTATGTACTTCTAGTGCAGTGAACTAAAACTTCTGTAGCAGCCCTACATAAATAAGATGATTTTTAATTAAACATGAAAATTCACAATTCACCATGGAGTTTCTTCTTCCATATACAGTTTATTTTATTTTACACTCTCCTCCAATTTGCAATGGCCAGACTGACGGGCCATTTGCATTACCACAGTACAGGTTTCTGGTAAAATAAAAGCACCTGGTCATCCAGCAGTTTGCAGATGACTTTTCTAGGTCCTAAGAGGATGTGATAGATTCAAGATGACAGGATATGACATTCTGTAGTAGTTACTGATGTACCCATCAGTACTGAAGTCATCAATACAGAATAAGCATTTTGGTGTTCCATGGTTAAATTTCTGTTAAGGTTTCTGTGACAAAGCCTATTCAGATGCGCTGAAGGTTTCCCTAGTGAAACCATTCCACCTCTATATTTCAACTGAGAAAATGTTTTTCTTATTTGCTTTAGACTTTAAATCTAGCAGAAACATCTTCAATCACAGAGCACTATTCCCTGTTTTTAGACACTAACACTATATAATCACTTCCGTACATTTATAAAGCGATGGTGAAACCAGTTAGCTTTCTTGTCACACTAGTCCTTGTGGGAGGCTGTCCTATAATCCCACTGATTTACTGGTAAGGAACCCCCCTTCAACGTTGTCTGTTAAGTGTCTGTGCAGGAGGATTCCTCCTCCAGAGCTCCTCTTGTTGCCCCCTGCTGCAATGCTGGCAACTCCTGCATTCCCAGTCCAACACCAGAGGGTTCTCTCTCCAGCTCCAGGAACCCCCTATGCCAGAAACCACCACCTAGGCCTCCAGCCAGCTGTGTCTCACATGTGGCCCTAGAAACAGGCTGCGGTGTTGTGAGGCAGATGGAGTGCTCTGTTCAGAGGAGTCCCATGAGAAATGCTGCTACTCCCAGCTGCAGCTCTGACTGTGGGTCTCAGCTCTTCCCACCATGCTCAGGATATCAACAAAGTTAAGCGATCTGCTATTTAAGATTAAGGAGGAAAGCAGATCAGTACAAAAACACTTCTCGTTGTGTGTTTTGCTTTTCTTGCTTTGGTTCCAATGTCCATCTATCTACACCAGGTTTTTTTCTTTTTTTCCTTTCCCATGACTTGCATTTAGTTTCATGAAGAAAATTAAAATAGAAAAAATAAAAAAATAGTTGCTTTTTAGAATTTAAGATAAGTGGAGTGGTAGAACTCTCTTATCTGTGCATTTGATGTATAAATTCAGCCATATTTCATTAGAAATGTGACTGCTAGAATAAAAGAAGTTGTAATTTAGTTTACTTTTCTTTACTCTGGAAGACATCACCTCAGTACTGGATCGTTTCAGTTGTGCTAAAAGGACCAGGCACAGCAAAGGGGAAGATTTTGGTTTTCTGTAAGTCTTTTGCTTCTAAACATGCTCTAGTAGACAAATATCTCTAAGCTAAGAGATATAAAGGTAAATATAATTTGCTGTACTCTAAGTGTGGAGGCCATTTTTCTACTTGAATAAATAGTAGTACAGTAATATTGTCCAGAATTTGGGAAAAAAAAAAATAAAAGAGCTCAAATCCAAGAAAACTAAAGCTTCTCAAGGATTTGCCAATATTTAACCATGCTTATGCTTGTAACATAGTCCAGAGGTTCTCGATGAAGAGGTGATGAGGAATGAGAGGCACAGACAGGCAAAGGGCAGTTTGTTGTACCTACAGCCTCACACGTGTAACACAGAAGCAGCTACAAGCAAAACTGGGTGATGGAGGACTGTAGGTGTGATTTCAGGGTTTGTCTAAACTGATCTAACTGCAAACCAGTGAAGAGAGGCGTAGTGGTGCCCACCTTGTTCCTCCCCACATATATATTGCCGCCTCTTCCTTCTGCCTGTTCCTACAGACAACCTCATCTTTCAGTGCGACTGGCCGGCAGGTCTGGCTGACTGTGCAGCCGTGCACTGCCATACAGCAGGATGGCTGCAGGACTGGACAGCCCAGCATCAGGGATACAGACAAAGGCTTCTCTGAAGGTGGCGACATCTGCTCGCAGTGCTGGGATAACCTGCGCTATGCACAGAAACTTGACTCTGATTTCAGGTTAGCAACTGATGCAGTAATGACATTTTTGTTCTTTAAATTATGCACACTGTGGAAGAATGAGGGAACTAAAAGCACGAAGAAAGCTGGAAACATCTACAAAAAGAAAAAACATAAGGAGGTTCACACAGCACTTCAGATGTACTTGCAAAGAATAGGAGCCAAAAAATGAGAAGATACATGGGAGGTGGTCTGATTTTTCACATAGCACTGGCTGACTCAGAGCAAAATGTTTAATAGTTTTCAGCTATCTTAGAGAAGTGTAAGTATGAAGCAGTACCAGAAATTCAAGGAGCACTGCATTCCTTTTTAAAATGAAACACATGAAGTATGTGCTTTTAATCAGGGCACAGAAGAATGTGAAATTACAGAGGGGGTTGTGATCAACCTAAGTCAATTTTACAAGTTTAACTAGGACCAGATACGAGATAAGATTGTAACTGAGATCTGATCATTTAGGAAGAAAAACTGAGTGCTCACTGAAAAATGCAGAATTAACCCTGAACTATGCAATTATAACTTACAACACAACCATAGTCGTCCAATACACAACAAAGACTAGGGGATTATGAGAGGTAAGAAATTCTCCAACACTGAAGCCACAATTAAGGATCCACAACAGAAGAACACCAGCATAAGGTTACGGAGGAGTTTCAAAGTTTGCAGACACTATGGCAGTGTAAGCTGCCACAACAGAAAGGAGCAAGAAATTAAATGAAATAGGTGAAATTGATTTTATCACTTCACAGTAGTTTGCAAGCTGCAGCAACATGGGCTGCTGACAAGAAAACACCACCTCTGTCAGCTCACTGCTCCAGTACAGGTGAATAGTCTACAACTTGGCTAGACCAAGCAGGACATTGCTTTCTTGTACATCAACCCAGCCCAAGCACCAGGGAGTAGTTAGGAACAGGTAATGGAGCACAAATGGGTGAAAAATGCAAATTACAGGAATGACTGTTCTCTCTAGAGAGGGAACTAAGCACTAAGCACATGGGTGAGAAAGAAAATGCAGTATCAGTAGTGGAAAAGAAATGGTTGTTACCATGTTAAAAATTCATCCTATATTCAGTCTCATCAAGCAGATAGACCAAAATTATTAAAGAAGAGTTTGAATCAGTCATCTGCAGACAAAGTTCATCCCCGAAAACCAAAATATAGCTAATTCCATTGCCTGTAGAAATGTTGTTCTTACCTTATGCCAAAAGAGGAGCCCAAGAGACACAGTGTTCTGGGCGTAAAGAGAGAAACGAGAAACAAATAACAGAGTACACACACTGTGCATCATTTCTAACAGAGAAGAAATAAAAGAGATAGAGAGATCAAGACCATGCTTTATTTACAGCTAAGTTACACAGCAAGGAGCAGGTGTGTAAAATGCAGGCATTTTTGCACCTGATGAACAAAAAGTACTGGTAGAAGTGAAGAAATAGGATGTAACTAAAATATTTTTCAGGTATGATGTGAGAGGTTGTCATAGTAAACAAGGTCTCGTAAAAAACATCATACCCATGTATTTAAAAAAAAAAAAGCAAACCATTTTTCCATAGTCATGTGGGAATTCTGGTCAATACCTAGTTATAGCTGACAACACAACTGATCATATAAAATACACTTAAGATTTTTTAGATTATCTTTTAACTGGAGACAAACAATTGAAAAGTATTATTGGAAGCTCTAGGCAAATTCTGGCAGAGCTACCCATTAAGACAAAGCAAAATGACAGAAATATAAATCTCACATCAAAATTACGGAAGTATAAATCCCATATAACAAAAAAAAACAAATAGGAAGATCTTTTATTTAGCAAGGCATTTAAGCAAATTAAGGTAATGTGAATAATCCATAGGGAAAGCTGTTTCATGTATCACTCTTGAATGTTGGGATAAAAATTCTGACACTTCCTCTTATTTCTTCCAAGTCCCCTTGCTAGGTTTTTCTGGAAGGCATTAAGGAGTACATCTGATTCTGGCTCAGGTTTTTGGGATAGATCACTGGAGGTTTTCTAAATTGGTCGGCAGTAGATTTTGCCAGCATTCATCTCAAACTTCCCTAGCTTTCTCCAGGGTGCAGAGTAAGCTGGATCAGGTTTCATGTTTAAATTAATTTGGAATTGCTTGTTCCAAAAGCGAACTGGAGTTTGCAAGTTTTTCTTCTTTCATTTGCTGGAGATGCAATATTACTTTCTGCCATTATACTTTTCAGAGTCAGAGTCCTCCAGCCTTTCAGCCTACCTACATGACCAGATCTTTCTTGCCTTCTACCACAATTCATTTGTGTTCTGTTCTAAATTTTTCTTAACCAAGTACAGTTCTATTCCTGTCAGATTCACCCAGCTCTGAGATCCCATCTGCTTGGCTATATATTCTTTAACAGATTCTGTTTGCTATATGCTGACCTAGTTCAAAGTTACATTTGTTCATTGACTGTTCTGTACTCTACCTTCTCCCATGTTTATTTCACAGAAAACTGTATGGGTTTGCAGTTAGTTCACCTAGGGCATTTTTATAGATTAGAAACAGTACAAATTCAAGTAATGATCCCCAGGGACCCTATTTAATACTTTACCTAAATTGAAATAGCTTCACTTACAATCACTTTTTATTCTGTATGAGTAACCACTGTGCTATTCATCTAATTTCATATTACTGGATCTCTTCAGTCCTTGAAGCTCTTTGCTGTGAGCAGTCTTGTGACAATGCTTGCTGCTTAAATACACCCCATTATACCCCTGTGGTGTACATCTGAAGTATACTGTGTGTACAAGTCTAATATTACACATGTTGGGCCACCTAATGATTTTCCTTTTGCTTATGCCTGCTTTGTTTACTAGAAAAGGAAAGGATTTCTACTCTCACAATCATAACGTTGCTGTTTTTACATGCAGGAAAAATGCAGTGATGAGACTGACTGCCATTTTTTGGCTCTTCTCTCTAACAAGTGGGTTTGGTTGTTCTAATTTGTATACCCAAAAGTACCATCACTACAAAATACCTCATAGTCAGATCTTAAACTCCCCCTGAGCTGCATCTCCTTTCCGAGAGCTTTACCATTCCTCATAAAACTGAGATGCTTTACTGGCCATTAATGCAGAGCCCACTTTGAGGAAGCAGATCTCATACCACATAAAGGCTCCAAAATACAATGATTCCGGTGCAAGCTCAAGTAGAGACAAGTTAATCTAGCAGCAAGAAGAAAATCTCCAAACCAAGCAAAAATTTTCATGCTGACAGGAGGAGTGGAAGGGAATTTATGACAAGTCAAGCAGAGACGCAAGTCTGACACACCAGGTTAGTGTAGTTCCCATCTCCAAACCAAGCTTCCAGAGGCTGCCACTTTTCTCTTTGAAGGGAAGACTACAAGTCAACAGAAACAGCTCAGCCATTTTAATGTTCTTTTCCCATCTTCATCCAGTTCTTAGAACAAAAGAAGCATAGAATCATTAATGCTGGAAAAAGACATCTAAAATCAAGTCCAACTGTTAAGCTAGCTCCACTTTGTTCACCACTAAAGTGTCCCCACGTGCCACATCCACACAGCTTTTGAACACTTCCAGGAATAGTGATTCCACCACTTCCTTGGGCAGCTCGTTTCAATGCCTGAGCACCCATTCAGTGAAGAAATGTTTCCTGATGTCCAGTGGTGGTGGAGTCACTGTCCCTGTACATGTTTAAAAAAAGACTGAATGTGTCACTCAGTGCCATGGTTTAATTGATGAGGAGGTGTTAGGTTAGGTCATAGGTTGGACTTGATGATCTTAAAGGTCTTTTCCAACCTAGTTCATTCTGTGATTCTGTGATTCTGTAATCTAAATGTCCTGTGGAACAACTTGAAGCCATTTCCTCTTATGCTGTCACTTGCTACCTGGGAGAAGAGACCAAGCCCCACCTTGCTACAACTTCCTTTCAGGTAATGCATCACTCTGTATTTTTTTTCTATCTCTACCTGATACAACACCTGATGCATACCACCCATCACCACTTAATCATCCTTCTGTTCATAGCTGAGAGGACAACAACTGGACTTGATCCAATTGATCAGCCTATACTGACTATTTTGTTTCGTATCAAATAAGAACCTGTGCATTTTTCAGTGCTACTGCCCATGCTTGGAGCAGTGCCCTTAAGCATCTGCAAAATTACCTCATTATCCTGCTTTGAACTTTCTTTCAAACAAATCTTGTGCTGAGGTAGGGTGGGAAGGAGAGTACAACAAGAGCAAAAAGCAGGTTCAAGGAAGGTTACCTCTGCAGAGCTACAGCAAAGGGCTGAGGTAACAAGTAAAGAATAATTTTGGTGCTCTTTAGAAAGCAGAAGGGATTTTTTTACCAGAATCCATGAAATAATTGTACATTAAGTTTAGCTATAAAGCCATGACCCTGGAAAAAGGACTTGGCTCTAAAGCAAATGTTTTTAATATTCAGTTTCATTTTCCTGGTATAAAATATTTAAGAAAACATAATTCTACTTAAAATAATTCCATAAAAAAGTCATCACATTCTTGTCTTTTATATATATCACAGTCAGACATTTCAAAATTATTTTATCCAGCACAAGGCTTCCACGTCCCTTATGTTGTAGTGATCAGTACTTGTGAAAGCCTACAGAATTTACACTGAAAGGCAAGACAATGAAAAAAATAAAATTTCTTACTGCATTAAAACCCCTCTTCCTCCTATCTGAGTGTTTGTACTGTCATCAGATATTGAAGAATTCAAATGTTTCTACATAAAACAGATAAGTGCTAATGAAGTCTCTAGTAAACCATGTGGAATTTCTGGCCCTTCTGTCTGTTGAGGCTGTGGAAATACTCTGCTCTTGGTGAGATTTTAGAGAATTGTAATTATTAAGAAGTGTGAGTGCTCGGTGCTGCAAGTGGCATTGTAGTTTTGATGGAAGGACTTTATCAGATACAGAGGTTTTAAAACCTTTCTTAAAGAAGGTCAGTTTCAATTCACCTAACGTCCTGTCGAAGTTCATTCCACACCCAAGACTTTTTACATGGGCTGTCCCCAGACTTTCCATGTGCTTCTGCCTCAGGTTTGTGATGAAGAGAAAAGAAAAAGACATTATAATTCTGAATCTCTATAAAGTAAAAAATTACTTAGCTAAGACCAAAACATTGCAAGTTTTATAGTTCAAGAAACTGTTTTTGTTAACCAGTCGAATTTATGGAACTATTTCATTTGAATTTTTAAATAAAGGTTTTATATAATCCAAGTTTTATATAACCTATGTTTTGGTCTAAATATGTTTCATAAGAATTGCATCCTGAACAGTTAGGCACATTGGATCCTTCTTTTGAATCTGGTATTTTTGAAATGTGTAAGATATGTATAGCAAGCAGCCAAATTATGTCCATCTTAATTCTGATCTTTAATGCTGCTGTCCAGAATACACGGAGGTGGAGGATGCCCCAAATGAGGAAGCGTTTCCTTTAGTAGCAGTACCACTGCTTGGGCCTTTGCCCAGCTGGGCAGCCCTATGGCAAAATTTGTAAGTACCAGTTCTGGCAAAGTCTGTGAAACTCAATGTAAGGCATAGGGTGGAGTTTGGGTTGTTTGTGTTTGTTTGTCTGGGGTTTTTTCGCTGCACTGTCGAGGAGAGTGATTGGTTTTCCACGGGGTGGCTGCAGCAGAGCCAGTTTTCTTCTGCTCAATTTGTTTTATGAAGGTCACTGAAACCGCCTGATGTCTGAACAGGGAAGGAGAAAAAAATTTGAAGAGGATCCTAGGCCAAATACCACCTTCTTTACAGTGTGAACAGGAACCAAAGGGATCTTGAATCACTCATCTCCTGATGTCACCAATATCTCCTTTCTATGAAGTGAATTAAGAAGTCAGTATATCTAGCAACTGAACATAATAGAACAAAAGTTTCCTTTTGTTTCCAGGAAGAGAACACAAGTCAGCTATCCCTCAAAAAAAAGCCACAAAGAAACTTCTTCATTCCCAGAGATGTTCCTGAAAAATCAGTACCCTAATATGATATATAAAGACAAGGAAGCAGATACTGTGGGGAAGTGCATAATTTCCTCACAGAGTGCTCTGCTGGTGGTCTTCATTCCCCTTCTTTGCTCCTCAGAACACACCAATCTGTGTTCTGCCAGATAAAACTGTCCCACACAGCCTCCAGCTACAGGCTTCTGGCTCTTCAGGGCCAGAACGCACACATCCATTCAGAGAGATTGGTCTCACGGCAGTCTTCCTTATGAAGGTTCTAATTCTTAGAACTGTTGGGAAAATAACAAAACAAAACAACAAAACCAAACATATTTCCTTCTTTGAAAGTAATTAACCTCTTGGAGAATAATCATGCTGCATTTCAGAAGGCCAGCAGTTAAAGGATGAGCAGTTTGGCTTCAGCTCACCAAGCAACACATACTCCCTTTGAGGCCACAGGGTATCGAGTCAAGTCTTGGGTCAGATTTAGTGATTTTCCAGCACAGTTCACTTTGGTGCAAAGTGCAGTTTTGTTGGGTTTTTTAGTACAGTACACTATAGGGTCAAGCACAAAAACATTTTTGTGTATGCCGAGGCATTTGGTAATGTTAACGTTTGCTAAGACCATCTTCCAGCATTTCTCATTTGGTCTGCCAAGGCATGTAAGTGGGTGCTCAAGTTATAGTTGGGAATGTGTAGCTCATATGTAAGCAACAGAATCTTTGAGTTTCAGATAAAAACTAAAGATGCATCTCTGTACTGGAATTTTGTGAAGGATTACTATTTATACATGTTTTTCTGTTTAGACAGTTTTTATCTCTTACAGGACAAACACACCCAGCATTACTAAATATTACAGACATACTGACTTCTATTACTTCTGCCTTTTTATTTTAGTTTCTCTTTAGCTTTTCTTCTCTTTTTTTTTAGGAAAAAAGAAACCTACAAACTGTTATTTTGGGCTTTTTATACAGTCTCTTTTCTTGTTCTATTTTAAACATATTGGCAATCACAACAACAATCATTCACTGAATCTGTTCCTGGCATTTCACAACCAACAGCCGAGTTGTTGACAGAGTACTGAGAGGTTTTTTTACTGGGGACACTAGGAATTCCTCAAAAAATTAAGCTTTATCCCTCCAGTTCAATTACTTGGGGGTTTGTTTTTGAACCTGGTTAAATGCTAGAATACCATTTCCAGGCAGAGATACTCCACTTGTGTCCCAAAAGGAGGCTGTTTCCCAGTGTTAACCACCATAATGTCAATCCCTACGTTTATTCATCTTAGTTAAACTGAGGTTTATCTCTTCTTGTTCTTGATCAGATTATTAAGCCCTCGACTCAGTCCCATTTATTTCAATGTCTTTATCTTCACAGAAAGGCAAAACTTATGAAGTACAAGCAATCTGCAAGCCAGTGATTTAGCAGTAAGGTTATTAGCATACCTAGCACTGACAGTTCTGTTTTCTGCATTATTTTGGATTTTATTATTTTCTTTCTTTCATTCCATTTTAGCTCTTTAATCAGTCTTCGGCCATGGAACATTTTCTTCTTTTAAGATTTGCTTGATAGAGTAGCTTTGGAAGAAAATTTTTTATTAGCATTTCACAGCAATTTTGTTTTATCTTTAGTTTATGGTTCACTCTAAATTAATCCTTGGTTAAGGCACTGCATGGCTCCATGGGGCATTTGACATGCCTAACATATTAATGGTTCAAAATTACCAGTCATTTCCTTTCTCTCTGCCTTGGTTTATCTCTCTGTGTCACATTTTAAGTAAAAAAGGCTCTTTCAGGATGAAGTCCATGCTTGTGCTAAGAACAGGGACCTAGGCATCAGAAGCATTTACAGATGTTAGACTACATTCCAGGAAGTTCTGTGTGGGAACCTTTTGAAATTAACATGTTGCATTTCATTACTGTTTGATGGATATTCTTGTCTTTTTCCAATAAGCTACTTAGCACAAAAATTTTATATACAACATTTTTTATTCAGGACTTATCAGCAAAAATATGGTTCAAATATTTTAAATTTCAAACTGCATAGTAGGAATTTAAGATGAAAATCACTCGGTAGTGACTAGTTTCTGAATTACTTCCTCAAGTTAACGACATATGTAACAAGTTCTGTCTCCACAGCACCACATGCAGACTTATCTCCGTGATGGAGATTATTTTAGAGGTGGAACATACAAATGACTTAGATTCAGATTTTTCATATCACCTGTTTTCTTTCAGTTTTAAAAGGAAGGAGTTAAAACAATTGAGTTATATTTTCTCAGATTTTCTTCCCTATTCCAAACAAGCAAATATCTTGAAACTTCAATATGTTGTTGAATTTTCCATTTCACTATTCGTAAGGAGAGAGTTGGTGTTCACTGAAACTACATTGGTTTTAGCTTAACTTCCATCCACCGGGTGAGGGGGTTATATTTCACATTCTAGAGTAATTGTGACAGCACTTACAGCACAGGTCCATCTATTCCTGTCAGTACTCTGGCTGTAGCCAACAGCCCGAAAACACAGTGCTACTTTCCCAGGGACCCTCGAGCCTTTGTGTGTTTGCTGCCTAGAGACAGGGCCACCTGATGGATGGTGGATTTGTGTGGGTTTTGCCATTAATTTCTCCAGTCATTATTTAATCCCGTTAAGAACACATTTCTTTAGATGTGCATAGTACATAGTATACACAGACAACACACTGATTTGAAAATTCAAGGCAAGGCATTTCACAGATAATGCGCATCACTTTTACTTCAATTTTAATGTGCTCCATAAAATGAAGAATCCAAGCCTAAAGGTTTACTTAGGATCACTCTGAATTCCTCAAAAGCCAAATATCAAATTGCGTTTTTTCATAATCATATTCAAAAATACAAATTTATCAAATTGTAAGTTCCATTTAGAAAAATCTTATTTGAAGTTAATTTTTTTTGTATTCTAATAGTATGGTAATCAACAGACATACTGAGAGGCTACACAGCATAACCAGACAGTTGTTATTTTGTGATAGCACTCAAACTTCTTTTAGCTAATAAAAGTTACCCCATGTTGAGCGCAGAAGCACTTTTGCTCTACACAGCATTGTACTACTGATGGGTGAGATCTGCACATCTGAAGTAATATGAACAGTGCCTGTGGATGTTTTCATGTCATATTAAAGACTTCTTGTGGAAAGTTCTAGCTACAAACATGCAATAAAAATGTAGCAGTAAAATCTGATAAAGGAATGCACGGGGTACTTCACCAATAAGTAGGTTCCATCTCCAAGGGTGAAAGCCATGTCTAAGGGCAACTTCACTGTAAATGAGAGGGCAGGAGAAGGGAAAAAGCATTGAAGCTGATCTTGCCTTGGAGCTACGCTGACCACTGGATCAATAGCTGTCATTAGCAGAGGTCTCTTAGAGGAAGCTGGCTGCCACAGTGCTGACATTTCACCTGTATCATGTGGCACCATGTGCACACATGGAGAACTTCAAGTTTAGAATCAGAAGACAGAAAATGAAAGGAGATTCCTAAGATGAAGAGCTACTCTTCCCTGGAATTTGAGTAGTTTTTGAGTTTCAAGTAAAAGTAACTTCTTGTTACAAGAGATCAGTGAAGTTACAGCTAATTTTAACACTACACTTTACACATCTCAGATAGTTATGTGTATTTGGAATGACTGGAACAGAGAAAGCAGCGCACGTCTGGATAAAACTCATTATCAGTTGAAGGCATGTCATATTCATTTGATTAATCTCAATTTGCCATTGAATCTCATTTCATTCCAAACGTGTTGTCATTTCAACTAATTTAACTAAAATCCCCCCTGAATAATGATCTTGCCAAGCTTGGTGAACGCACTGTTTGTGTTGTTTATGTTGCCTGCCTCAACCAACAGCCCTCTCTACAACAGTCTGTATTTTTAATATTGTAGCATGATCACAAAACACTGAACATAGAGACAGCTTACACATGTCCACTGAATTAATAACAAGATCCAAAAATTTTAAAGAACTATTATCTGCATATAGATACAAAATGCTTTTGTCTCCAAAGGCACTGAAAAAGTAAAACCAGACTGTTCCTGAGCACTGGATGGCTTCATATATGGCAGTACCATCTAGAAAACCCTCTGAAGGAATAGATTTCTCATAGTTTCATCATTGTTCAGTCATCATAATAAAAGACAGTCCCCTAAATCCAAAGAAGTTATAGTCTGAATAGACAAATGGGGAAGAATGGAATGAGCTACAAAAGAAAAGTGACATATCCAGAAATTAGATAGGACAGGGTCTGTCAAATGCTATTCTAATACCACAGTCATCAATACTCAGACAACACTACTACACATATAAGCAGTGTACTAACACATATTGTTGCTGATTCTGGTTTATGGATCATCTTCCCCCATCCAAGGAACTACATTTAAAAATGTCATGCTTGAAAGTGCACAAATACTGAAGACGATAATTCTCCCTATAACTTCATCCCTTATGTTCTAAAAGAATGCCAAACACAAAAAAATATTGACTTCCAAATTTCCTCTCAGAATTTTTGAGACAGTAGGTGTCCTAGGTTACAATGTAAGATGTGCCCAAAGGTATGTATTCTATCACCATCTTCACAAAACAGGTGGGGCAGTGTTCATTGTCTCCTACCATGACTCATCCTTGGTAACTCCCTCCCGGAGCTATCTCTGTTTAATTGGCTATTAAAGATTCTGCCACATGACTCACAGATAACGCTCTCCAGACTATCTCCTGTTAATGGGCCCATCAGTGCCTTACCTTGTGTCACCATCCCATTGTGAGATACTCCGCCCAGGGGGAGGAGCTGAGCATTCTCATCTGTATATAATCAGAGGTATGGAACACCTCAGGTAGCTCTCACCTCTGGGACTCCCTGGGAACAAGAGCTACACCACTGGACCTTCAGGTGAAGACCAGACTCTTTTCTACAGGATCACCACTTCAACAGGACCACTTCAGCTGGACTGCTACCAACACCCTGACCAACAGGGTGTCAGGTTGTATTCTGACTCTGTCAGTGGGGTCTCTTTGTGTACCATTGCGTTTATTTTATCTTGCTTTTCCTATTAAATTGTATTTTCTGACTTGGAGTCTCTCACTGGTTTGCTTTCAAACCAGGACAGTAGTCCTTTGCTATATGAGGCATAACAGCAAGAATTTGCTGTGACCAAAACAATTACAAAAGCAAACTCTCACTGAAGTCTACAGAGGAAACAGAAGACAGAGTAATTTCAAGCAAATTACAGATCTGTGGTATCTTCCAATAGGAATTAACTAAAAAGAGCTTTATGTGCATTTTGCAATTTATTTATGTTGAAAAAGTAGCCAAGATGTCTTTGTCTTGAGGAAATGAATATGAATTTCCTCATAAATACCATGAAAGCTCATAATCTTGTAAAATTATCTTCATACCATGCTGTGCCTGATGAAAATTGAGTAATAAAGAGTCCTTAATCTGTCTTCAGAGAGGAGACGCTCCATAGTTAGGATCTTTTTCACCTTCTCCTTGGTTTCCATTCTCTACCTGAACCCACCTTGCAATCATTGAAAACCTCACCCTCAGCTTTCAAATCCTTTCTCCTCAGTGCCTTAGAGCCTCACAGGAAACAGGCCCAGAAACTCTTAGCAATCCAGGTAAATCAGTTAGCAAGCTACAAATCCATTTTTTAATTCTAATATGAGGATGGGTTTGCTTTGATCTATTCTGGTGCACATTAAGATTTTTCCAAGAGCAACAGCTACAGAGCTGACAGTAATGTCTTCTTGCTTGTACAGCTGATGAAATATTCCTTTTTAGCAGTAAATCATAAAAGAAACTGATGATTCATTACTGGGGTTTTTTAATTCTCTCATCCCCATCAGAATTTTTTCATGGTCTAACTTTGTACTTCTGGTGACTGCTAAACAGTTCAGAAAAAAGCAATGCACCATTTGAGAAATAACTGCTGCATCCAGTGAGAGATAATTTTAACACAGTCCCTCCCCTCCCCATTTACCTTTTCCTCCACCCATTCCACCAAAGTTTAATGCCACAGAGGTTAAATGCTTGGAAACAAACACGGAGTTCCCTTTTGTGCTCAGACTTAGTAGTACATCCGGTAGAAAAGGATCTAACCACACTTTGAGGGCTCATAGGTGAAACTGCTCTGACAAATCTTGCTTTCACAAAACCTTTCCTATTTCTCAGGCTACATCCTCCATGTATCCACCTCCCACAATCTCAGGTGGCAAGAGCCTGAGGACCCTAAATGAAAACAGCCAAGAACTGGCCTAGAAGCAAAACCAGGAAAAATGGGATTGGTGAACAGTTTTTCATACCTAAGGAAGCAATGCCACTCTTTGGGAAGAATCAATGCAATACAGAAAAATGTTTATAAATATTTCTTTGGAACAGAAGTATTTTCCTAAGTGGCTTTAAAGTTTTGTTTCTGAAATCCTTGATTATGTTTGAGCCAACATTTCTGAAGCAATAATGAGAAAGCAGTAACAATAAGTCCTATGACTTGAGGAATTAAGGTTAAAATTCATATAATGACACTACTTTGAAATCTGCTGGAGCTGATAAAACTGGAAGAGTAAACTCAGAAACTTGGAGGGAAGTCCACTTGACAGTAGCTATAAGTTATGTGAATTCAAATTTTGAGAATGTGAGAAATAAATACTTTTCATTTTTAAAATAAACCTGAAAATATAATGAAGAATTATTTTCTATTTCATCTTTTTTAGCTATAAATAACAGTAAACTGCTGATTGTGGGCTACAAGTTAAGAATATCTTTATCAAGCCATTTGGAGGTAAGAATCAGTACTATCTTTCTTTTGTACTCTTACTCCATCCCTTCTTTTTCTTTTAAATCCTTCCTTTTGGACCCACAGAAGAGATTTTCATTGCATGGAAAAAAAAAGGAAAGCTTTAAAATATAGAAATTAATTTTACTAGAAAGCTAATGAATGCACCATAACCTAGATTTTCTATGGCTATTGCATTAGGGAGAAAGAGTTACGAAACTTCATGCTTTTATAAATTTTGTTGAGTTTGCAATCCTGGCTGAAGGAGAGAGCAAATTCTCAGGTGCTAAACATCAAATTGCTTATTGGAACAGCTGCTGCACTGAGCTGAGTAAGCAGGACATGCAGGGAGTGGCTTTTTCTAGGCTAATCTTTGACCAGCATCAGTGCTAACACAAATTAAAAGGAATATCTTTCTTACAATCAGAATACTGTTATTGTTATTTCCTTTCCACTAAATGTACAGACACAACGGTTCTTTTTGCTTCTCTTACTTTTGGTCCAACTGTTTTTGTCTCACACTGGCTAGGCTCTGAAATAGGAATTTTATGTTTCCTATTCTCCAAGCTGTAAAATCTGGGGGGTTTTTTGCTGTTGGGCTTGCTTTGTGTTAGTTTCTGTTTCAGAGGGGTCGGGTGGTGTTCTTAAACAAATATTGCTTGAACTGGGGGACTGGAAAAGCAAATATTTTTCCTTTTTGAGGAAGAGAGAAATGCACTGGGATAAAGATTACATTAGGAAACTGCATACTGGTTTTCTTCTTCCAAAGAAAAAAATTCATGTAATGTCACTAGCTCACTAAACCCTTTAAAGTATAGATTATTTTTCTTTACATTACAAAGAAAATGTTTGCTGATTTTATGGTAGATGGGCAGAAAATGTTAACTACCAGGAAATGATACAGGTTAGAGTGTAGATTAATCAGTATTCAAATTCTTTAACTTCAAGATATGAGTTTGGGTTCTTTCGTTGACTTAAGATGCAGTTAGGGTTGTGCAAGTATTAGTTGCTCTGTGATGGAATCAAGATTAATTATACAGATTAAGATTAACAAGATTAAAATTAATATTGTTATAATTAACATCATTATAATTAATACTATTAACAACCTATTTTGGCTGTATGGTAGGAAGCAGGTGAATGCTGGCACACCTTTTGCTGCAGACCCTCTACATTGACAAGCTCTGCAAGCAGGTAGGAGTGTCTGAAGTAAAAGGCATGATCCTGAAGAGCAGGCTCCATCAGACTTGCCTCAATACCTCTACCCAACCCCCTTCTTACTTTCAGGCTTCATTTCCTTAACCTTTCATTTCACTCTCAGTGTTTCTGCATTTTTTTTTTTTTTTTTTTTCCTGCTCGAATGAAGTAGGGGTTCTGCTCCTGCTGGGGAATAAAAGGTGCCACTCCTGAGATCTCCTGCTCACTTTGAACAACGAATTACCAAGAAAGTCAGCTTCTGTTTCCAGCAGGTTCCAATTCATGTTAGGAGCCTGCAGGAAATGGGCACATTGCAGCATCTGATTAAAGTCTTTCATAGCTTAGATTAATGCAGGGTCAGATGGTGAAAATTCTTTCTGTAATAGAAAGCAAGCTGAAACAAAGCTAAAAAGCCTATTCACTTAAAACTCAAGCACAAGGGGGAAAAAAAAAGAAATCTTAATAATTATATGGATGCTTTTGAAAACTCCTAAAATGTTCCTTTCCCCCCAACTGCTAAAGAGTGTCCCTATTGTAACCACAAACCTTCACATTTCAATAATTAGTGAGAGATAATTATCTGGAGATCAGAAAGCAACTTCCATACCTTTTCATCACAATTAACAATAAACAAGCATAAAAACAGTAGAAGCTTGATTTATGAAAGACTAGCAATGCATTCCAGGGCACATCCAGGATGTAATCAGGGCTTCCCTCTTCGCAAGCAGAGACAGAACTTTCACATTTTCTGAATCACTACTTCCCACTAATTTTGATCACAATCCTCTAGACAAGCAAGAATCCTGCCAATCACTAGCTTGATCCATAATTCTGATACTTCATATGGTCTCAGTATATCAGCAGTCACCTTCTGCCTTCTCAGGGTCTCAGATTTCTTGCCCTTTTAACAACCCACTCTGAGATTTAATCTCCCAGGTGCTTCCTGTTTGCGGACTGTGCAGCAATAAACATCAGTAAGTATGCAGGTTTGCTGGGTATTGTTATTGGAAGTAGAGAAGAGGTCTGAGAGAAGGAAGATGATATTTTTGCACATTGTTTTGAAAACTTAGTAAAAAACTACAATTATATTTGATTTCAGTAAAAAGTATCTTTACAGATGCTTCATTTACAGACATTTGTAAATACTCCCAAGTTAATTCTCAAAAAACATTCAGTTATTCTGTTGACCACAGCAAAAGTTGCCCTTGGGCCATTTAACTTCCAAATGAGCTACAGAGAAAATACAGGAGAGTCTGATTAAATGTTTCCTGAGCAGACAGTTTTTTAAATGCCCAACATACAAGTGCCTGTAAAACAAATCTCTTGTCAAAGTAAGTGTATGCTTACTTTCCTATATAATTAATTTATTAAAAAAATATTTCTAGATCAGACGTTGCGTCTATTTTGCAGCCAAAGGATCCTTGGTGTCTTATAGTTTAAGAAATGCTAACTGAAATGGTGAGAAAATGTTACTTTTTGGAAGTTTGCATCAGCTACTTGATTTCTCAGAGTATTTGTAAAGTTTTACTTATGTGTCTCTAAATTACTACATTTTCATCTTTTTGAATTCTGTGGTCTTTGCTATGTTTTTTAACAAATAATCTTGCAAGTCTTGGACGCTCTGAGGGCCCTCAAAACATCTTACTGCTGTGTTTCATTTTACTGGCATGGCAATTATAGGCAATTTCCCAATCTTGGTGTGGACAAACAGGTGGCAACCTCAAACTGACTCTTAAATAAGCCTCTTATTCTTACTTGTCATTTTCCTCATCACTTACTCTCCCAAGTCAGTCCATCTTTGCCTCCAATGTTTTTATATATGTAGGTAAAACTTAAGTACATAATGTCAAAATTTGCATGTAGTAAAATGGAGTCACGCTGTAATTTCCTACCTAATCTATCTCCTCTTTTTTGAAGAACACCATCCGACAGTGACTGTTCCTACAGACAGAAGGACCTAAAGCATACCCTTTTCCTAGATGTCTTTGTATGAAAAAGAAAAGGAAATTGGTTTTGATCCTTTTTGTTCCCAAGATATTGGAAAGAAATAAATGCAGAAATAAGAAAAGAAAACAGGGCTGTCTTTCCGAGTCTTTCTGCAAGCTGTTGTGACAATGATATGCTGCTATTACTCAGCGTGTTCCTCATGGAAAAGGTGACTGAATTTCAAAACTGATTAAAGCCTCCACTATGAAAAGGCCATAGACCTCAGCTAAGAATCCAGCCAGGATTTCAAAAATTGTCCCTACAGCAGCTTAATGCATAAACAGCAGAAGCAGACACTACAGTTATTGACAATAAAAAATGACTCAAAAAGATAAAGATTGACATAGCAATCAGAGGGGTTGTGTGGCACCCCTCCAGTAGTTATTGGCATAGCATGAGAAAAATGCACTTCTCTTTTGCTCCTTGAAAGTGTGCGTGGGAGATGGGGTGGGGGGGGTGAAGTGATGAAGCAGACTATTACCATCAAGACTTTGAGACAAGGTATTCATTCATTTTCTAGTTTTTATGAGCATGATTTCACATTGTAATAAAGAGATGAATTTGTATAGTTCAAATGTACGTAAGTCAACACAGAGGCCAAAACTGAAGATGACTTAGGTAAGCTACAAGGTTGCTGATATGAGCTTGCCTATATAGGAAATCTACTGCAAAGTAAGCTAGAACACGAATTTTTAGTATGTCATTCTTTTCAAAAAACTTTCCTGTGACGGTGAAAAGTAGCTTTCTCCAAACAGAGCAGACCTTATGCCCTACCAAAATCTGAGAAGACTATTGCACTTGTTCTTCTCTATAAGTGTCTGGATGATTCAGTAGTAGAAACCAGCAAATGTACTGTGGAGCCACACCCTAGCTAACCTCATAGGTGTATTCTGTATAAGACATCCTGTGCTTAAAGAGAAGATAGAGAAATTAGTTAAAACTCTAGAGTATCCAATTATATCATACAAAAAGGATAAAGTTTAGATTTGCTCAAGCATTATCAATTCACTTAAGCTACTTCATTGTTATATGTCGTTTCATTTTTCATTATCAAAGCCCAGGGTGTTTAAAAGGTCTACAAGAACTCTTCTCTCAACTTGTTTGCTGCTGTAATTTAGCAGTATTTAGCACCAATGGGTGCTGGCCCTTTGGCACTTTTCTACATCTTTAACATAATTTATCAAAGGAGGTAGCAAAATACAAGTTGATCAGTCTCTCTGGTTTAATTTAACAAGTCAGGTCATAAAGGCTTTGTTCCTTGACCAGCCATGCCAAAGTGCTGCTTTCACATATTAATGTGACATGACTTGTACAGTCATAATTACTATGACAAGATAAAGGGAATTAGTTAAAACTTAATTAAAACCACATGCCTTACAACTGTGACCCTGTACATATTTAGTAACTTTACTTCTTTGTTTCTGGTTTATCAAAAGGGGAAGGGGTCCACATGAATTTCCCTGGTATTACAAGTGTGTCAATTAAGAAAGAAAATTAAACACTGATCATAAATAACCAGATAAGAAACAAACCTGAAACAAGACAAGTACTCTGATTCATGGTTAGTAATGAATTTCTTTGCTGATACCTATGTGCTAAAGCAGCACTAAAGGACAAACAGCAATGCCTCTTCTACAGGTATGAGAAAAATTGATCAGTGCAGAGGTAGGGCACAGAGATGGAAATCTGCAGTGACTCTGTGTCGCATTATTAGTAGCCTTTTCAAAACAGGCATTACTGAACAGCACTGTGAAGAATAAAAATAAGGCTTGTCTTTTCACATTACAAATAAGGGTGATCAAAAGGAAACAACAGCTTTCTCTGGTTTATCATCACACTGTACAGCTCCGCAGAAAGCAGAGAGGGAAAGCAGATAAACTGTATTGAACTAGGCTAAAAGTTTAACCCTGTGTAGTATACCAGAAGTGAGCATAGCCAGTCTAGTAATATATGCTTTGCTTTAGCAGCTACATTATTTTCATACAAAAAATTCATAGGATGCCCTGTTGTCATCTGTTGTCACCTTCTCTTTTCTGTTAGGCACTTACCCAGGGGCAAGACCATATTATTGTGGTACAACCCATTGGCAACATCAGAGCAAAACATAATCTTTTCCAGGTTTTGGCTGCAGAATAATCTATCTATTCTTCTACTATTGCAGAAGTCATATGCTGCTTTTAGTGCAGACATTCTCAATATGATCTGAGCTCCATGGTGACAAGTTCCCATCACTTGGATTTGGCTGTTTCAACCAGCTTTATAGGCTTCTCATTTTCAACAGCTCAAAAAACTTTGTACGTGTCAACGTGTTTCTTAACCCTTGTCCACCAGAAGAAAATAACAGCAACAACTACAAGGAAACAGAAGAAGGCAAGAGTGGGAAAACTTATTGTCCCAATGGGACAATTGGCTGCTTCTTGACTGAGGAAAAGAGGTGGCTCATCTCCCACACTGGTACTACTGGTACCACATGAGCTCTGGCTCTAATGGGTTTTGCAGCTGTTTCTAATCCTGCTCCAACATGCTTCTGACGAGCAGTGAAATAGTTAACAGCACATGAATTTACAGTCTAACTAAGTATCAGCATTAAGAGTGCTGCAATGAATGAGCCTGTCACATCTGTCAGAGCTATTGTTTCAGTCCCCAGCAGGCAGTGCCCGCTCCAAGGCTCACAGCTAGGGGCTGACTTGTGTGAAAAGCATTCCAGCACAGGGGACAGGGTGTCTGCACCAAAGAAGCATTTTGGTTCTGTTGCACCTGCACAAGGAGACCTTCACTACTGTACCCTGAAGCTAGAAGTGTGTGCATCCAGGAACAGTGCAAAACAGTCTAAAGATCTAGGAATTTAAGGACATTTATAGGCAAAATTTATGCAAACACCTTTCTGGTTTTCTTTGTAAAAGAATGCTGCAAAAGCAGACAGTTCACCAGACTCTTGAACCTCCAACTGAGTCTCACTCAAGGTCTGACTACTTCATAGCTCTTACATGCTGGATCAAAACTAGCCAGTTCAGGTGGCACTGGTAACCAAGCTGCAGCAACGCAGAATGTGACACCACCTACCTGCTGATTTAGTCAGCACCTCGAGGGTGAGCCTTGGTGTGAGCTGCCGTTCTGCAGAAGGCTAAAGCAGGCCTGTAACCCTTTGAAGGTGGACACGTAACATCACAAAAGAGGTCCAGTTATTCTATTCACATTACATGAAGCAGAAAAGCCTCACAAGAATCAGAAAAGTATGCAACAAGGTTTTGGTTCTGCCCAGTATTTTGACATTTTCTCTCAGAATTTTTGGTGTACAAGAGCATTTTACGAACATCTTTGGAAGGAGAATCCATTTTTATTCTGGCTGCTGGATGAAGTGGAATTATGTGAAATACAGTCATGAGGTTTTGAAGTAGAATTAGCAGCTTGAAACTCCTAAAAGTAAGAATAATAAAAGTGAGAAATAATCCAATCAATAAAGTATAATCCCTGTTCTTCTATCCTGGGTGAGCCACACTGCAGCTAATTCAATCAGAGCATATCTACACATCAATTACACCATATCTATATTAGTATCACATTACTGTTATATAAACAGATTATATGTGCCTGCATACTATAAAGTATAACACACTCTATACCCCTGTAAAGCTTCTAAAGCAGATGTTGCTGTATTTTCAGACTGAATCTAGCACAGCCTCATTCTCACAAGAGTTAAACAAGTAGCACTAATAAAAATCCATTTCTTTAGATATAACAGACTGAATCTCAGGTAAAGGAAACTCCTGCAATGATTTAAGACATTATTGCCTACAGTTCTTTACCTCACCCGTCTGGCAGAGGGAGCAGCCACCACAGCAGAGACAATAAAAGCAAACTACAGTTCACAGATTAGCACAAGCCTGCCTTCATTAGCAATTTAAGCAAATATAGAAGCATGTGAACTGAAACACCCATAACAAAGATCTGTGTTCCTTTATGCTCCCTCTGCTCACTTATAGCAATGACGTAATGTAAAAAATTAAAGCCAGTAGGAGCTTGTCTCCTTTCAGAGAAATCCAGGCTTGTGAGTTGGAGTAGGATCAGCCAGCAGAGTAGAATTTACCTGGCTAACAGATCTGTGCCAGTGAAAATCCACCATATAAACGTGCACACAACCAATTTAGAACATTTCTTAATTACAACTCAATTAACAGTGAAACTGATATGCTGCAAGTTGCACAAAAACATGGTGAAAAAAATGAGCCATGATCTGTTTTTAACGTTCAAGGTAGACGTCCCTTAGTGACTAACAAAATCGTCAATATCTTGAATCAAATGTGAATGTTAATAAGCTGAAATGCACTCTTTTATGCGACCCTGTGACAACCATTGGGATCTGCACATTTATAAAATAGTGAAACTCTTTTGGCAGCAAATCATCTGCAAATGTAGAAGATGTGAAAATATCTCTTTTTTGCCCCAGCAGCAACACATGAAGTGTAGCACTAAAGAGAATGTTCCAGACAGCAATACTATTTGAAAGGCAAAAATATCAAGAACAGAAAGGAACATTTACGGCTGTAGCAAGGCATGGCTTCTCTGCAGACCAGACCATAAATAAAATTCCAAATTAAATTTTGTATTTTTAATTTACGAAACACTCTATTTTGAGTCACCTTGTGTGGTGTCATTTACTTAGTAAAAGCCACAACAGCAAAGTAGACATTCACAACAACAAAATCCAGACCTGAAAATAGTCAGAGAAAAAAGTACATCTATGCAGCTCAAACCACAAAAGATGCTAAATACTTTCTGAGTAGAAACATGACAGTGTCAGTGGATACACAAGAGACAGAAATATGTATATAACCTATATAAACAAGGGAAATCTTTTTTCTTTGAACTTTAAAACCTACTAAGTTTAAAGCACTCACTGGAACTACTTACCTGCCATTTTACAACTAAAATCACTCTGATCTTTGCACTGCTGAAGGCTTTCCTTCTTGCTCCATCTACCCAAATACAGTCACTCTTTAACCTGTGAAGTACTGCATGCCCTGTGCTTCCAGCTAGAGAGCAATGACAAGACTGCCATATGTGTTATGTAGGTTGTTGCTAGAGCAAAACCTCGAAGAGTCGTGAGGAGAAACCTCCCTTACACTCAAGTCTAACACCAAAGCACAGGATGTGTACTACTGACTCAGACCTACAAGTCAGCTGCCATCTCCAGCCACATCAGAGACACTGTTCCTAGCACAGGAGAGCACATCAGCCTGGCCACTGCCTGCAGCTCATTCCTCTCTTGCTCTCCCAGCAGATGCTGTTTTTGGATTAGGAATTTCAGAGTTTCATCCCTGTCTCTGTCTTTAGACCTCTGGGACTCTCCACTACTGACTCTTTTCCTTTCTGAAGTGACCTTAAAACTCACCTTTCTGGTTCCTAACATTTAATCAGATTGGAGTCCTCAAAAGGACCTTTCCTCTTGTTTCTGCAATAATCCCAACTCTCTTCCTCTGGGGCTCTATCTAGCCTGTACCAACAAAAAGTAATGTAGAAATAGTCTCAACCAAGCAATAATACCTATGGTTTCTTCACCCAGATCCTTCGTGTACTGGAAGATGCTTTTCTTAATGGTCTTCTGCTACAATGCTAAAAATTTTTCTGGCCCCTCCTTTCATCTCTTACTTTTTGTCTTCTAAACAGTTCCACGGCTACTTGTACCAACTCCAATCTTTCCAACTCAAATAGTCTTTTTCCTTATTTCACCTCATCATTTGCTTTACTGACTTCCAGCTGATTAGAGGGAGTGCATTTCCTGTGTTTAGGAGCTATACTATTTCCTCAAAGGAAAAATAGTTTGCTCAAATCTTCTTCTATATGTTTTCCTTTAAACAAAATGTTTATATTAACATTTTAAAGAGTATTTAACATGAGAAAGCTGGGTAATAATTTCATAAGCAACACAAATCTAAGAAATTACCTGTCAATTTGTGACTTGGTTACGTTTTCTTTACATAAATGGTTTACAGATGAAGTACTAAACAGACCCCATTAAAGGGTTTTTTCATCTAGCTAGCAACTTGCTGCTAGCTAATCTGGTACAGCAGGAACCATGTCAGAGGGGAATGATCAAAGTATTGAACTAAAAAAGTAAGTAAAAAGGATTGGGTGACAACATTTTGATGTCTCACTGAGTAGAGAGTAAGGCTTGAAAACAACTTTTGACATTTGGTTGTACATTCAAAACTCAGTTCCTGTGTAGCATACACCAATTAAGGAAGGAGGGGTTATTTGTTAATACTATTTAAACTATTGGTGTTTTTCTGGTACTTATTAGCACCTACTTGTCTCCAATGACAAGTGAATATTTTTGATAAACTAATTCTTTGTTAAATTTTCAATACACTGCTGGCTACCTTCTTCGTGATAGATAGAGACCAGCCAGTTAAGACAGGGGAGGCTCTCCCCTGATCCAGCCAACTCAACAGGTATCTCATAATTTGGGTTAGGAATTAGGAGTTGCCGTCTGATGGCTGGTGATATTGATGTCTCACGTGATGTTGATAAGTTCTCCTGTGCTGCTATCTACAGAAGGTCACATAACTTGACCGATTTATAGCAGGGGTATTTCAAGATTCACAATCTATCTGGCCTTAATATAGATATTTCTATAAGACTGAGGAAGGTCAAACATTTCTAACATTAAAAAAAAACCAAGCAACTTTTTCTCCCTTAAATGATCAAAGGGTGGAGCCAAAGGCCTACTCTAAGTCAGAAATGAGAAACAGAAAAGGAAAAGAGGTAAAATGAAGAGTGATGAGAGATTTTGGGACCTCCTTTACAGACCTAAACCTTTGCTATCTGGAGATAAAAGAGATAAGACTGGCACAAAGTTATCTGACAACTAATTCTCACTCATAAGGCACTCTGTATAGTCTATCAGCTCCTTTCTAGTGCCTTCTTTGTTTTCTCAGTAATTTCACTCTGTAGACTGCTATACCGAGGCAGGTATATACAGAGGCATCTTTGCTTTTCTTGCAACAAAATCAAATACTGATAGCAAGGCAGATTTTACTTCATCGTAGTTCTCATATGATTAGGCTAAAACAAAGAGGTCATAATAAGCATTAACCACTTCCCTTGTGCTTCACTTAGCTAGATTTTGTCGGATTTTGTCTTCTGATTACTATGTCAACATGACTAGAGTCAGAACAGGTCTAACTAATAATGATGAAATAAAGCAAGATAGTTATAAGATGAAAAATTAATGTTGAGACTGCTTATTTTTCCCCTTCTGTTTTTCCTGAGTTGCAAGGAGGGAAAATCCAATTCTTGAGACACTTTTTGTTGTCAGCTGCAACACTGAAAAAAAAAAATTAAGATTTTGGATCTTGATTTATGCTTTTGGAAAGTATCAGCTGGGGTTTTGTTACACAGATTGAACTGGTGGTTGAGGCAAAGATGGGAGTTAGAGACCAGCCTGGAACTAGAATTCCAGAGAGGTTTTTTCTACTTAAAACATTCATTTCAGGTTAAATGAAATATGGAGGGGTTTTTATCTATGACAATTCAAGGGGTCTTTTTAGTACATAGTGAGAACATGGAACTAAGGAGACCTGCTTATGCCCTGAAGTCCAGCACTGAGGCAAATTATTTTGGGTTAATTTTCCTGGAAGAAATAGACCTGGGTACTGCCTGTCTTTCCACTGTCTAACACTAAGCAGAGAAGATTCTGATCTTCAATGTCTTAGTCCCCAGCAACAGGAACTATTAAGAATCACTAACCTTTTCTCAAAGATAAAATGCAAAACAAAAAGTCAAAGAACTGAAATTTTAAAGTATTAACTCACACTTTCATATTAACTACCCCTTATTCCTTTGCCCTTTACTTGTAAAGACATTTTTAAAGGGAAACAGTCCTGGTAATCTTTCAGGTGAAATTGAAGGTGGTAAGAACTGTCCTTTTAGCAACAGTTGATACAGTTGGGAATTGCTGTTAAAGTTCAGTGTTGCATGCTTGAAAACAAAACCAGACAAACACACACCTAAATGTGAGGCAAAAGAACAGCGGAGGCAAGAAATGCAGTTTTTGTTGACAATCTCCCTGGTGACAAAGGCAGACACCGCACAAGGGACTACTACTGCTATCACGGGACTTGAGTGACCTGCATCAACATCAACCTGCTTAAGACATTGCTTTTAGTTGCTTTTTAAATTATGAGTACATGGCAGTGTCACAAAAGAGACCTTTTTAGCCGTAAAGGTCAAAACAGAAGGCAGAGAAGAAAGGGCAGGGGTATGAGGCTAAACCAGACAGCAATAATGGGAGAACTAAATACCACAGCTAAGGTGCTTCCTCTGGTTCAGACATTTTGTATAACCTCGATAAGTTCTCTTTGGAGGAAGGCATGTTAGTAGTAAGTATTCTTAGTAGCCAGGTGCAGTTTTGATGACTGAGCCCTCTTAGTTCAGTCTGGCCATTGCATTAAACCCAGTACTAGCTGGGATGTTGCAGCGAGCTTTTCATCCACATACCCTGCATCCAGTCCTGTGAACAGGACAGGCAGACAGGTACCAAGAGATGACCTTTCTTTTTACCAGAAATGCATGTAATTCAACTTGTAGGTCTGTCAGATCTTTGTTTTGGAAAAAAATCATACTGTAGTTACATGAGACGATATATGTAATTTAAGGATTCTTAAGTAAGCAGATTAAAAAAGCTGTATTTACAGATCTTACATAAGAGCTTATACTCACTCTGGTGGTTCATATTCAAAAATATTTGCATTTGCATGTTTTATTATGGATCAAATATTGCTTGCCTTTCTACAATCATCATAAAATCAGTGTAAAACTAAGAAAACTGGCACAAACCTAATATCATGTTCTGATTAAATAGACAGAAATGCAATTGTGTTCTTGTGGCTGACCCAGATCTAATTTGTCTTGCTGGATGTTTCTCCAGAACACTGACATGGTATTAATGATCATGCAACCATAGCCACAGTCTTTCTTGCTTTGGCTTTCGCAAGCAATTTGATATAAAACCTGGATTGGATTTTTGTTACCTCTGACAAGAAGTCTAGGTCTCTGCTAAGCTAGGATACAGATTCAAATTCTCTCTGTCTGATTTAGCATGAGGATTCCTATCAAAATATCCAAGCAGACTGTACAACAACATTCTTCCACTTCTCTCAGATTGCACTGTCTTTGCAAAGCCCCATTTTGTGCTAAGTTTGCAAAACGCGACTCACGTTTCTGGGCCATGACCTACTTCATTAGTCTTCCTTCTCTTAAAGGCTGTGTTTTCTTTTAGTCCTGGGCAAAGTTTCTCTACTTGGCAACTGAGTTAAAGACACTCTCATCTTGTTCCTGTTGCCTGCCCTAAGCATTGCAAAACCATGCATGGCATTCTTAGGCCCAAGATTCAAGATACAATGTGAACATCTGCCAAGAAACTTACCCAGAAAAGGTAAAAATCCTCTGATCTTTCATCGTTCTATAGGCTACCAAGACAACTAAAGCTCTGTCTCCAAGGATGGAGGCATTTTATTAAAGGCAGGTGCCTTGATGAAAGAATTGCAACTCACTCCAGTAGAGCCACAGGATAGGGGAAGGTCGTGTCCATGCTGCACCTCTCTCAGGTTGTATGGCAGGATAAATAGACTGATGAGAACTCAGGTGTTCCAGAAGAGCACTGTCAGCAGGAGATACGCAAGTATATGCCAGGAGCCAATTGCCTGGACAGCAACTTTGCAGAAAGGGACCTGGGGCTCCTGGTGGACACCAAGTTGAATAAGAGGCAGCACTGTGTTATTGCAGCACAGAACTGTTACATTTCCTTTGCTGCATTAGGAGGAATGGTGCCAGAAGGTGGAGGGAGGTGATCCTTCCACTCCATTCTGCACTGGAGAGGTCACACCCAAGTGCTGTGTCTGCTTCCGTGCTCCTCAGTACAAGAAAGATATGGAGCTAGTGAAGAGAATCAAGTGAAGTAACACAAAGATGATGAAGGCACTGGAGCATTTCTTATATGAGGAAAGGCTAGGACAGCTGCAACTGTTTAGTCTACAGAAGAGAATGCTCAGAGAATTCCTACCAATATCTAAAATGAGACTATAAAGAAGACAGAGCCAGCACTGAACAGTGACAGGACAAAAGGCAATGGGCAAAAACACAGAAGGTTCCCTCGGAGTATCAAGAAACACTTTTTTACTGTGAGGGTGACTGAGCACTGGAACAGGTTGCCCAAGTAGGTTGTGGAGTCTCCATTCCTGGAGATGTTCAAAAGTCATCTGGTTATAACCCTGGGCAGCCTGTTCTAGCTGACCATGCTTTTGCAGGGGGGTTGTACAAGATGGTTTTGGATTCTGCATACCTGCAAGTCATGCTTTCCTACCTTTAAAACTGTCCAGCCCTTGGTTTGCAGTGACCTCTTGGAACAGCCTATGGTGCAAAGGATATTGCAGCAGTTTTGTAATGCTGTAACCCTTCTTCCCAGCAGACTTCCTAGTGCCATGCATTTGTGTCAGGATTTATGCCAAAGGAAGCTGGCAGAACCCCAAGCAGAACCTCACATGGTGTTTTAAGGAGTCTCAGGGGTAGCATGTGAAAAAACAAACTCTCTCAACTACTGCTTGTTATGGTAGCACAGCACTTCTAACCCCAGACAGGCCCAAATTTTAACTTTCTGGAGGTAAGAAATTATAATGCCAAGTTCCTCCCCATCTGAAAAGGGCATATAATATTGGCATAGTTGATGAAATGGAAATATATTCATTTTCTCCTTCGTCCTGGCCTCTTCTTTGAATCACTGCTCTTATTTTACATTCCAGCTCCTCATTTCTAAACTCATCACCACACCTGCCCATTTCACCTCATGAATGCTCCTGGTTCCCATGCTGAGAAATACAGATTTGGCGTCTATTGTTCCTTCTGAGGACCAAAAAAAAGCAAAGACCAAGTGATACTGAAAACACTTGTGATTTTGTACCAATTAAGATATTCGATTATCTGCTTATTTGTTTGATTTTTTTTGTTCCAGTTCCTTAAGAGTTGTTATTTTCAGAAAATCTGAACTTCCATTAAATATATAAGGGTTTTCTCTTTTGCAGAGAAAAGTTTGAAATTATCTGATTATATTCTATTATCAAAATCTAAAAGATTACTATAAATATGTCATCACTGTTAATTTAATCTAACCCAACAGGTCAGGGTGAGGGAGAGGGATTTTACTGAGGGATAGTATTTTTCTAGCCAGAAAAGACAAGAATACTGCCTTTTCAGGCTTCTCATCACGACTGCTGTTCTGAGCTGAACCTCAGACAATGTGTGGCTTCCTTTTCCATGCAGAAACACTGGATTTGGAGAGAGTCATACAAAAGTTTATTTCCCGCAAATCAAGTTCTGCCCACACAGTTCACATTCTACTCTAAGAAACAGGAGAGGATCCAATTGGAATAAGAAAATCTTCAGTTACTAACACTTCCATGATGCTCTGATGCAGTAGATTTAGATTGTATCTATTACATGACAAAGAATTTTGACGTATCTCTGAGCATGAAATATGATTTCTTGGTGAACCACCATTGAAAAAGCAGTTTGTGTTCAAGTATTCTTTGGTGAGATTTTACCTGAATCAAAGAATCTGGAGTTTCCCCAAGCTGAATCCCATAATCAGAGGGTAAAATCTTCTTAATCTCTGAAGTAGAAGAGGACAGCAGGCTAGTAACAGTGCTTACTACAGAATTAATTACTTTCCTACTCTGTAGGACAGACAGAGTTGACAGAAGCTTTTTAGAATTTGAAAGATGCCTAGGGAGATACAGGGGCCAAAGTTTTGGAGTAGTTTGGCACAAGAAGCCGGTACAGAACAACAGTGAACTGGGGTCTTTGTTCCTGAAAAGCTGCAGTCAGAGCTCAGGGCCTGTAGAAACATTTAACAAGAGCAAAGGTGACCAAGAGGAATGGAGAAGAAATATTATAGTAGATTGACTTTGGTTTGTGTTTATTTCTTAGTCCTCTATTACCGTTTATTTCCTAGTCATCTCTTACATCTATATTGTCTGATTACAGTTAAACATTGTTTTGTCTTTATTTCTTAGTCATCTGCACATCCCTATTATGAGGGATATCAGATGAACAAATGGATCTCCGGTCTCATACCGTGAATTTTTTCTGATATCCTTGTACTGGGGACAGAGAGGTGAAAGGCTCTACAGCTCATTAGTAGTATCTTGTGACATAAGCACTAACTTTAAGCTGAAAAAGACCTTACTCTCTGCAAAGAGAAACCATTTAAATATTAAGTATTAAATATTTTTGGCCTTTACAGAACTCAAAGAGGCAAGAGTGTCCATTCTTTTCCTGAACTGACGAAAATTTATCTTCTATACTGCTCTGCTTGTTGAACCTATGAAGCCTGCAGCACTCAGACCGTGTACAGTTGAAACTAGAAACATTAAACAAAATACAAATAGTTTGGAAAAAATGCATTGCAAACCAAATATTACTGCAAGGGCTAAATTCTTTTTTAAGTAGAACATCCAACAATAAATAGCTATTCAAAAAATAATTCCAGTGATCCTTTCAATGACTCTTCTGTAGCATGCTGTTACTGTTTCTTATGCTTCATCCCCTGTGGCCATAATAAAAGCAAGGTATTTAGCTCCAAAACTTATTAATCACAACTACCACCTCTTTCATTCTAGGAAAAAAAAAAAAAGCATACAGAAAATGGAGTTCTCATCTCTGTGGACCAGCGTATATAGAGGAGATCAGTCCCCACATATTCTTCTTAGGAAGAGATTGCAGCATAATGTTTACAGACATTAAAAGAAAATAAAACTATATTTGTGTTTGGATCACAAAAGACAGAATCCCAGGTACCTGGATAGAGAAACCATTCCCCACTTGGTTAAAGCAGCATGTGTAAGGCTCTACACATCTTGATGCCTAACTGAGTAGAAGGAGTGCAGTGTGGAGTGAAACATCTAAGCAAAGGAAACAATATACAGACATTTGAACCACAACCCCTTAAAAGGAGTCTTGCAATGCTTTGATAGCACTGCCTTTGCCTTCTCAAAAACACATTTAATTATTTTCTTAATTGTTGGATTTTTTTAGGAAAATATTTGAAATAATTAATTTTAAAATGCTGCAGTGAGCATTTCAATTACTATTATCTACTTCGTCCTCTGTCATGCTCAGGGACTGATGACAATCAGAGAGCCCAGATGCCAGTCTGTGTAGTACAGTCTCAGCCAGGGTATTTGGCTCCTTGGCGAGATCCACAGGCAGTTATTCTGGCAGCTCTCAAGTTGTCCCTGCCTAGAAAACGATTAAGGCTGTCGACTGACTGCTCAGACTACTCTGTTCTGGACATCTGGGCTCTTCTCTCCTTCCTTAACTTGTAACAGAACAGCTGTTCATTCATGTACTGCACTTGTGCAAGTGGGCATCCATTCATTTATTAGCAAGGAATTGAGAAAAGCATGTTTATATAGATCCTTTTTAAGTCACAAATCATATGGTTATCCCCTAGTCTAGCATGATTTCCCATAAATTGAAGAAAAAGTTTCCAAACAAATACATGGAGAAATAACCATGGAAAGCCGTATCTGAGAAAAGGTCTCTACACACACGTAGGTGTGTAGCAGGTGATGCATATTGCCTGTTGGTTTCCTCTGGAATCTGAAGAACACTTGTTTTAACATGTGCCTAAGAAAGTTGCCAGACACTCTGTAAACGCCAGCTCTGACCTTAGACACCTCTTTGACTTCTTGCACTGAATTTCCTCTGCATTAAATGGGCCAGAAACACTCCATATGTGGCTGATCTCTCAACAACATTGCCCTTAAATTGTTCATTATTTCTTGAATGCCATCAAGGTTTCTGAGGTTGTACGACACAAGGGGAAAAACATTGTCCCTGTCTTGTAAGACTTAATCTAAATAAGACAGAATTCTTAGTGCAGGCATTCAAAGTAATACCACACAGCACAAACAGATGAAAGGCCAGGCTCAAAATTTCATCACTCAACTCTGCTATTATCTAACATTATTGCAGAACATGTGTGCTTTCAGTAAGGCCAGGTGTGCATGTAAAAATTTTCTTATATTACCCACATCAAGACAGAAAGTGACAAAAATCAGACCTGTTTGACATAACCATTCCATCCAAAATCTTAGCATAGATGACACAAAATCACCAGGTGCTGTACTGGAGGTGGTGGCTAAATGTTTTAAAGAAAGCTTGGACTAAATGCACATGGAAGTTACTGTAAGGTTGCACATAGATTGATATCTAGCACTCAGTAACTATTTCTGTGCCTGGTCATGCTCAGTAATGCACACGCTTAAAAGGGTAAGAATTTGGAGAAAAACTACTTGTGTTTGCAGCCAGGAGGAGAATGCAGCTGGGTAATTATTGGGGTGCAGATGACACATTGTAGGTTTCCAGCCTAGGCTGCTTCATGGCAATGTGTGTATATACCTACATGCTTTGAGAAGTAACTTTACCCCAGCAAATGGGCACAATGATGTGGAAAGAAGTGAGTGGAATTCCAGGCACAGCTGGAATCACTCAGTTATGACTGCAAGGAAGCTGGAAATGAAAGCAACAGATATGGGAAAGTCGTTAAAAGGATTCAAAAGCAAAATCATGCTCAAAAGAGTCATTTTCCAGAGAAAATGGATTGGATTGGTAGGACAGAATTAATTGAAAAATCTGAATATTGAGATGTGTGAAAAACTCGAGCTCCATTTCTGTCAGATGTGCTGTCCTAGACTAGTTTACTGAGTGGATGTTCCCTCTGCAACAGGGCAAGGATACCTAGTTCACATGTAAACCTGAGGATAACCTACCCGGGCATTTTGCTTTTTGTGCTTCATGGTATTTCAAATCCTGGTCTAAATTCCCATAAACGAAGAACAAACATGACTACTGACTGCCTACACATGCCCATCTGCTCAGATGGCACAGCTCCCACTAACAATTCAGTTGGGCAGTTTCACTAAAGTCTAGGTGCCAAACCAGCATACGTTTCACAAAGATAAGTCTGTATGACACCACAAGCACCATTTCCTCTGCAAGATTCCCTTGTCTGGGACAGGTTTGAAGATTAGCCATCTAATGCTTCCCTGTTAGCTTAGTTTCATAGGAAACAAGATAATGCAATAACAGTCTGACTCCTGATCTCTCAGTCTGCCCTCTTCTTTCATACGGAAGTTTGGCAAATCTCAAACAGATTTGACAGAAGTACGACAGTTTCAAAGTCATTATTTTTCTATACATTTTGTTAAAATGAACGTCTGGTTAGAGCAGACCAGTGTTTGACTGCATAAACTAAATTCTTACTAGACAAGAGAAAATCTCCGCAAGTGATTGCTGTCTTACCTGTGAGAAAAGCTACTTTCAGAACTTCACTGGTACTAGACAGAAGGGAATCCAATCATTAGACACAATCCATAACAAAGAGAACAGCTGCTCACAGAACAACTTGGTTTTGATCAAAGTTCTTATCAAAGAATGCTACAAAAGCAAATACCTGAAGGCAGATACTGAAGAATCCCAAAGAGTTTACAAGCATTTCTGGCCACCACTCAAACACTCCATGTGTGTAGTAGAATAAATTGGCAGCACTCTCAGCTTGCACAGGGCAAGCACAGTGCCATCCACCTACACATAGCAAGAGTGCATCAGAATATCTGTTGGGTTTTTCAGATTTTGCAAGTTCCTCAGTAATTTCCTAATGAATGCTGCAGAACCTGGAAAACTCATCAAGCTCTCTCACACTTTTCTGAATGTTCGGTGTCATCCGTCAAACACTTGGCCACAGGAGAAAACCCATTCAATGAACAAGTCATGAACGTGCACAGTATAAAAGAAAGGCCTATATGACAGCTTTCCATGGCTGGTACAGTCCAGCCCAAGTACCTTGAGCCATTTCACTGACAAGGCTACTTGCAAAGTTACACAGAAACTCTCAGCCAAAGGCAAATTGAACTCTAAAGACCAGTGCCAGCAAACTGAGCTGGTTTTCAGTCTCAACAAATGGCAGTGTAGAGTGGAATGAGGAAATACAGGCTAGTTTCCAACCAGAGTGATAACAAAAGGTGAACTGTGCCTACTGGCCAGGAAAGAGAGCAGTCGTTTATTTTTTCAGCTTCAAAAGAAACCCAAATCCACAAAACTCTCAGCATAGACAGGTGAGCTCTACAAAGCAGCTGTTGTGATAAGGGATAGGGAGAACTACCACATTTGTGCTTATACTGTTGATGCAACCACACAAAAATCCGTCCCAGCTGTCCTGGCTAAGAACAGGGAGGAAAAGAACATGAAGAGAACTGGATTAACAGTACTGAGGGAGATGGCCAGCACCCACAGCATGCAATTAATATCATCCTGGCAAGAAGAATGAACATCATCCCATTTCCTTTCAAATGCGTGGACCCAGATGATTCACCTCTACCAAGAAATCTGTAGCAAGGAGCAGAATTTAATCCGGATGTTTGAACTGCATTGGTATCAAGAGTATCTGTGTTCCCGCCATAAGACCTGGCATAAACTGGAGCCCTCCCAAATTAGTATGTTGCTGTCAGAAAAGGCAGACCATCCTTAAAATTCAGAATTCATTGAGAGAAATAATTTTTACTGATTTGAAATTGCCATTTTGTACAATAATATTTTGATTTCATTGTGGTTTTTGTTTGGCGGGGGAGGGGATTTAAGCAATAACACATATTTTCTTTGGCAAAACTAACTTTAAGATTAGCATTATTGTCATTGATATTCTATCCTGGGAAGAGCATTCTCATTATAAATAGTGAATTTTCCAGGTATATTGGCTCTTTTAACCTTGTTGGATCAAATACAGCATTGTTTCTATTTACAGGTAGTTGATATACTACGAAATAGCTTCACTAGAGTTTTGTGTGTGAACAGTGTCACCGGCAGTGAGAAACAGACAAATTTAAAACAGACCAACGAGTTACCATTTTGATTTTTCTAACACGTTCCTTGTGTCTGCTGAGAACCTTTTACTCTGATAAAACTGGAGAAGATTTTTGAAGGATCCAATTTTGCTGGCAGTTACTCCTCAAACTAAATCGATAACTAACAATTTTTAATAGCAAAGCTCTTTCAATCTGGATGGCTGCAGTGCGTGTGCATAAACTGCAGTAATGTTTATTGTATACCAAGATGGAAAAGCTAGACTTTAGATTGTGTAACTTTCCATAACACAGTTTTCCTGAGGGCTGTTCAGCTCAACAAGCAGCCAAGGAAAGGGAGGGTGAAAGCAGCAGATCTGTTTCTTTCCAGCTTGAGATGCAGATGAGGCCCCACCCAGCAAACCAAACCTTTGGCATTCGTCCACATGATCCTCCAGGCTAAGGAAAGAGAAGCCATGAAACAAATAGCAGTACAAGCCCTCCTCAGCCTTTCATTCTGGTGCTCGCTTTCTCACGGGAATAAACTGCCCTACATGGTAAACAAGGCTATCAGGCTTATGGTCCTCCATAACTGCAAAGTAGCCATGCAAACCTGGCTTCTAACATGCTAGCTTTTGCCCTTTCAATATGGCAGAAGCTACAGATTCTTCTCGTCCATTCCTCACTGTGTCCATTGTTCTGGACACAAACAGGGTAGACTCTTCAACACAGACAGAAACATATTCTCTTTCCGAACCTAATTATCAATCAAGCAACAGGAAGAGTCTCTTATCTGAAATATAAGAAGAAATCAGAATTCCCTCAAATGACAAGATTTTTACTGCAAGATCAATGTGAAAATAATTTGGTAGAACATCACCATCTGGTGGATACACCCACTGACAATTTGGCTTAAATTTTCTTTTTATCTCCCTGGTAGTTCTTCAGCACACTGAAGAATATTACATCATAAGGTCACAGAAAAAAAAATGCATTCAATCCATCCATTGGCAATCTGTAACTTCCTCCTAGGACAAATCTGTAAAAAGGAAGAGGGGTGTGGAGAATTCCTATCATCATACACCATTGTAGGTGGCAGACCTGTAAATAGAGTCCAGACAGGTAAGGCTACTCAACAACTCTTCCAGGGTGCCGTGGAAAGATCCTATCCTTTGTGAAAAATAGCATACACCTCCTCCAAAGTCAGAGAGAAAATAGTACTCTGTTACCAGTTGGTTAAACAGCGCATTCCACACCAAAGCTGAGATTTATTTTTCCTTTTACTCTCAGAACTGAGCAATTAGTCCCACTGTTGATAGAAATCGTCTGCTTTGCATAGTCTCTACTCCCCAGCATGTCAGCAAAGTGCAAGATGCCACCCTTTTCACAAGCTCTACCTGGATGGTGGAGAAAAAGGGGAGGAAGGGAAGCAAAAAACGTCCATACTGTCTATGAAGGAATTCTGTCATTTGAAAATTGGGTTCCCTAAAAACACCATCTGCCCTTAGACCTTGCATCTCATATCACAGAATCACAGAATGGGTAACGTTGGAAGGGACCACAGTGGATCATCTAGTCCAACCTCCCTGTTCAAGCAGGCCCATTCTAGATCACATGGCACAGGACTGCATCCGGGTGGTTCTTGAATATCTCCAGTGTGGGAGACTCCACAACCTCCCTGGGCAGTATGTTCCAGTCCAAGGTCAGCCATACAGTAAAGAAATTCTTCCTCATATTCAGGTGGAATTTCTGGAGCTTCCTGGCATCAGTCTCTGCCTGTTGCCTATTGTCCTATCGCTTGGCAGCACAGAGCAGAGCCTGGCTCCATTCCCCTGACACCCTCCCTTCAGATGCTGATAGACATTGATGAGGTCCCCTCTCAGTTGTCTCTCCTGGAGGCTGAACAGGCCCAGCTCCCTCAGCCTGTCCTCATAACAGAGATGCTTCAGGCCCGGACCCCCAGGTCCTTCTCTGCAGAGCTGCCAGGTCAGCCCTCAGCCTGTGCTGGTGCCCAGGGTTGTTCTTCTTCTCCAGGTCCAGGACTCTGCATTTGCCTTTGCTGAATTTCAAACAGTTCTTCTTTGCCCATCTCTCCAACCTGTCTGAAACATGACTCTGAAAATGGTATTCTCTGATCTACTTTATTTTCTTGTTGTTGTTGTTTTGTTTTAACCAAAAGCCCTAGCAAACAAAACATATATATGGCAGTCTAGATCAATTTCTCATAGCATTATAAAAACCCAGGGTTTTTTCAACCCATTTCCAGTTTGTAGGAATTCTCATCCTACAGTTTCATGTAAGCCCTGTAGAAACGAGCCTTGTGTGATCGTTCTCTGTGTCTAGGTGTTTGTCTGAATGTCCATGTGCAGTTTTCAATGAAAACCTGAGAAAAGGTAGTGGTCTCTACATCCATTATGTTGTGGCAAGTTGCATGTAACTATGCTGATACATAAATGATGGGATGGAGCTTAGACCACCAGGAAGACTGGAACAGCACAGAGACTGCAGAGAGCGTGGAGCTCAGACTCCCAGAGACAAAAGTGCTCCAGTCACTGAAGAAAAGCTTAGACAGGATATTGTAAGACAATTAAGGCTTCCATGCTTCCAAACTAAATACTAAACCCTGTGGCCTACCATTGCAATTTACCCCAATGCCTTTATACTCTTTGTAACTTACACCCTTGTTTCGCGAATCCCTTAGCCTGGCATGTTTAAACACTACATTATACTGAAAGCAGTAGATGCCTGGCAAGGAAAAGCATAAAAATCAAACTAATTTCATTAGAAAGGTATGTCGAGCGATTTATATCATTAAGTTGCACAATATTAAAGCAGAGGTAAGAGTAAGGCGAGAAAATCTTTTTGGTGAGATTTTACATAATGAAATAAAACCACACACAACCACGCAGCTGCTTCCTGCTGTGGTTGTCAGAAGTTTGTACCATAAAGTTTCCATGAAAGCCTGTGATGAGCAGAGACAGGGTGAAGTGAGGCTCTACAACCACTCCAATAAAACTTGAAACACTGACAAGTAATGGATTTAAAAATAAGAATTTTCAGGCACTATCAGGAAAAAAAAAAAAAAAAACAACACACTACCATTTAAAAAAAATATAAAACAGTACCCAGAAATGGATAACGCTGTCACAGAAAATCAAGAGTTAACAGCAAAACACTGATTCTTACTTTTGAGTGTGTGGGAGGTCCCAGGGCAGGATATGCCCTGAGAGACAAGCCTGTATGCTAAAAGATTGTAAAGTCTCAAGGAGAATCAAAACACCTGAGCAGTGTTTGAAATACCTAAAGTTTTATATTTAAAACAAAAGATCTTCTAAAGACAGCCAAAATGCATACGCAGAAGACGACAGGAAAACAGGATCAATAGCAGATCAGAGATAAACACATCCTTAAGACACTGTCAATAGAAAGAAGTACAATTTTTATTCATTGTTGTAGCAAAAGCCACTTTGAAAAAAAAAATGTTTAAAAGCAATTAAGCAATTTTACAGAAATAGTCTGGGATTCTGTGCAAAGCGAGAGAGACTCCACGTTTGCCTCATCTCCTAGAAGCATCCCATATTCTTAGATGTGACGTTGCCATGACAACCACAACTTGGTGACCTCGTTATTTCAACCTAATCCTGCTTTGAAATTATAGTTGCTCCACCCTTTTGCCTGGCTAGCCTGATAACATAATCATTGTAAATGAGGATGGAAAAACACAGCAGGATACCATTCCCCTAGTGACATGGGACTGGTCTCACCTTATCAGGGAAACAGAGGAACAATTAAACCGCCCAAATCTAAAAGCTCGAAAGTAGATTTTTATTTTTGTTGTTGTCGTTATTTTGTTTGGTATTCTATTTTGAAAAAATCTAATAGCTTGTCAGTGCAGGGATTCAGTTTTGAAAGGGGGCTTTTGGGGAAATTCCTTTTAATTTAATTTAATGTCTTTATCAGGAAATTAAGCATTAATAAGGGGTAGCTCTTAATTATGCATTTGTTTTGACTAACAGCTGGAGGAATATTTAGGATATAGATGAAGAGTCAGGACAGAACTTGTTTAGCAAATCAGATTTGGGTTTTTAAGTACAAGCTTGCCTTGCTCTATTTAAACTGGTTAAAGCAGTGAGTACTACAAAATCCCAGCTGCAGACATTGTGGAAATATTTACTATGTTTGCTCACATGTCACAGGTACATTACTGTAATTCTGCTCTTATTACACATGTGGACAACAACCATACTGGTGCTGTTGCAGATTTAAAGGAAACACTTTCTTGGCTCCTTGGGAAGGTAATTCAGAGTTTTCTGTGTACATAGGACATATGACAGCTAGATGAGGAAGAAGGGGAGGAAATAACTTTAAAAGAACATAAATTTGGAGCTGTTGGCGTACGATCCAACTGAAGCGCCATAGCTTTTAGTTCACAAAATCATTTTGGGTCTGTTCTTACATACTTGTGTCTCCCTCCATTTTCTGTCAGAGCAGTCTAATTTCTCCCTTTCTTGGTGTTTGCATGTTTTAATCTGTTTGGGGACGTAGTTTCTCTTGGAGGATGTGATATTGCATGAGACTTCTTGAAAGAGCAGCCTGCACAATGAGGCAACTAAATCTGTAAATAATGGTCATTATTAGAAGAAGATGGCAAAAAGGAGGAAAGACTTTGACAGAGAAGTACAAAGAACTATTAGCTTGCTCAGTATGGATACAAGACTTCTGTTATTATGGTTATTTTCAGAAGAGTAACAAAGATTTCCTCAATCCTAACCTAATGCGCCTCTGCCAGCAAAGGGGCTGAGTCAGCCTCTGAGGATATGAATTTATGATTCTAGAAAGAAACTCTACATTTTAACATTTGGAAAGTTGTAGTGCTAAATTGTTCTTTCCAGCTTTCGTGTCACAATAGAGAAGTTGGGTGATGCCCACTAAAATCAATCACCAAGGACTCCATGCACAAGCAAAGGGACCTATCGGGCACCCATGGATTTACTCAGTGGCCACCCAGGAAAACCTTTATCAGGAAAGTGTTTTATTAACAGTATAATCACAAGTCTATTAGAAGTCTGAGGTCGCTGATGAAGTAGTAAGGCAAATAAAGTGATGATTTCTGGTAAGGCACAAAAAAATCCTTGAATCCTGCTGCAGCAGTGCTTGGGGATAATTTTCCTGAATAACCAATACAAAAATCCCGAAGCACTATAGCCAGGCATTGCAATTACAACATGATGAGCTGAAGAATGAGCTCTTTTCTCTGTGCCTTGAAAACACCTTTGTGTTCAAAAGCATCTGCAACAGGCAGGGCTAAACCACCACTTGCCTCTGTCTGAAAACTTGCCACTCCCGGCGGAGAAAATGAAACCACTGACAGCTTACACAGTCACCTTCACATAGGATCAGCACAAGGTGTCTCAGGCACAGAGAACTCAGCTTTTCTCCACAAAACAAACAAAAATATGAACAAACAAATATACAACAAAAAAAAGGAAACTTAAAGAAAAAACCCACCCAAACAAAACCACAAACAAAGAAAAAAAGAGAGACAGAGAGATCACCAAAACACACAGTTCGTTTCCTCCATGAAGGGACCCCTTAATATACCCTTGGCCTTCCTTCCCGTTCAAGTGGGGTACTTTGTTGCCAATATCTAACCATTAAATGATTAGAAGGGAAGAAATGTGAATGTAATCATTAGACATTTTTTTACTTGAGTTGTTCAGCGGGGGTTAGAAATCAGTCTCCATTAAAATATTTTTCTTAAGCTCTGTTGAATCCCAAGAGCAGAGAATAGACATGAGTAGGAGATGTTTTTACAGCACTGCAGCAAAGGAAGCAGGTTTTCCTTCACTAAAAGGCCAAAGTTCATTTTCTTAGAATAGCTGCATACATTCCAAAATGGTGCCTCACATTTACCAAGAGCTATCAGGGAACAAGTGAACAAGATTTATGTCCAGATTCAAATTTAGTTCTCCTACATACAATAGTAAAAGGCCAGACCATTCAATACTTAATCAGGTTTGGAGTCTGATTTTTCCAGCCTTCCTTGGGATCACCATATATCTTGTGCAGGCTGATTAATCCCTCTAACTACTGATTCTAACACATGAACAGGAATGTAGAAGCCCTAAATGAAATTCCAGGGAGGAAGTGTACTTTGACAATTGATTTTTGCATCTACGGTCTGACTTCTCAATCTATTACAACCTAGTTTGCTGTACTCTTTTCAGAAAAAAGGAATATATTCTCCCTGTTGCAGTTATGGTCCTGGATTTGAACAGCAGCTAAAATCATTCTGTATTCAAAACAGCTAACATACTGGGGGGAAAAGAATTATCAACTCTTCTTTGCGCACTTAAAAGTGGTCTGCATAGCAGACCTCTTGCTGAATTTGGGGGACACGACTCCTTGCTGACCCTGCTATGGAATCCGCAGGTATGAGGTTTTATAGACAATACAAAAGTTATTATATACAAATGATTTTCTGCTTCGTACGAATTTAAAACTGAAATAAGAACAAAGCTCTGCTTCTCTCCTAGATCAGCAGTGACACCTAGTGACCAAAGACTAAAGGAACCATGGTCCAGAGGCACCGATTTGCACTGGGCTGGATTACACTACAAAAACTGTAGGGCGTGGCAGGACGTAAACCAAATAAAAGATGACATTAGCTATAGGGTGATTTAAATTTACACAGAAACGCTACATCTGCTTTAAAGAACAAAGTTCTGCAAATCAAAAAGAAAGGAAGGGATGTTTTCATAAGCAGGAAAGAAACCATTTGGACAAGTAGAATGTAATTACCCACTGAAATGCAGGAAGGCTCTGGGGCAGAGCATTCCTACACACAAATGATGTCCACAGTACAGGGAAAAATCCCTGGTTCTAAAAATCTAACTTTTATATCTCATTCAGAATGGATAACTACCAGAACACAGTGCAAATTCTTCTTATTATAGTCCCAGCTCTTGTTGATACAGAAAAGTCTCACCAACATAGCTGTAGTGCAACACGTTATTCCATTTAACCTACGCCAGAGCAGATCTCTCTACATCTGGACATACTACTATAATAAAAATTACTTGGTTACTGATCATTACCTGGATCAATGACTTGTGGTTGCAGGGCAATGCTGAAAAGACTACAGTCTCCTCAAAAGGCTTGTCCTGCATTGTTATACGTTTTCTATTGTATGGCTTGGGAAGCACTATGCATGTGTTCCCCATATAGGTGGCTAGCCCAGCCTCTAAGCCACCTGTACTTTGTGCCCAGCTATCCACACAGCAACCTTTTCCCAAGTGATGGTACCACAGAAGCTGCAGTAATGCTTATCACTCAATGGAAACAGGCTTTGCTCCTGGGGGAAAGGATGCCACTTTCTACCTGAAAAGCACTCTTTTTTCCCCAGCTTTTCACCAGGTTTGAGATTTTTTAAATGCTCTGCACTGCACTTGAAATACAAAAAGTTTAAAAGATGCCCAGGAATAATATTAGGAGACATTTCAGGGGAAAAGATTAGTCAAAAAACAGGGAAAAAAAGAGTTTAAGGAAGAAAAACCTGGGCAAACTCCGAAGTAGAAGAGATTAGCAGAAAATGTACTCTAGATCAAAAGACAAATGTACAGTTCAAAAGTGGAGCCAATTCCTTATGCAACATATCTCAGACTATACTTCTAGTGGAAGAAATATTTTTAGTCTCATAGGAACAAGTGGAAATCGAAGCCGTCATCAGTCTTCTTTATCTTCACTTTGTGCTCATTTCTCAGAGAAAGTGACTCCAAGTTGCAACACAGTAGAGATGCAGGCTTGTAATGTCCAAACTGGAGAAACCAGGCTGATTCATGCAAGGATGTTGCACAACACAGTTAAGATTGCAGACAATTACAGTAGCTGAAAAAGAACTTGGGTGAATGGAGAGACATCCATGACCAGCAGCAGAGATCATGAACCATACAGCCAGAAAACCTGTACAGATTCTGGGAGTTTTCAAGACAGGTGCACTAGAAAAACTGTTTGGAAATACAAGAGAATGATACTTGTTCTTTGAATTTCTGAGATAGGGAATAGTGGGGACTGATGGCAGAGAAGATTTAAGAATTTTGTGTTACCAAAAGAGGACAGCTGCAGTCTTGACCGATAAAAAGAAACAACCCACACAATGACTGGCAGTGTCAGAAATACACGTCTTGTTACACCCAAAAATAATCTGCTCACTACAAGCAATTTGCCCCATATCCCATTAGAATTCACTTGTGCTCCTATCTGTACCACAATCTAGTATGAGACCCCCTCAAAGAAAGAGGAAAAAATTCCAACAGAGACCAATTTATTATCCCAGTCTAATAGCCCTGGAAAGGTCCTCAAAACAAGCTCAAAGATCAGAGAAAGGGAATGGTCCCATGTTTCACTCATTATGTCTTTTTCTCACTGCCAGCAAGATAACTAGAGACTCACCAGTTACCTTGGCCTGTTTTGTACAGAATATAGGTAAGTTTGAAGAGGTATAAAAGTTTTTGTTGATTCAATCTGCTAGCAAGACAGTGGTTACTTTTAAATGGAGAAGCAGCATAGATTTCTGAACTCAGGAAAACTGCTCTCTGTGCGACTGGTCTTTGATAAGCAGCTTGCACCCTGGCCCTGAGTCTCTGTAGTATAGCTAAGAGATCCACGGGAAGTGAAATATAGCCATTATTTGACCTTTATGAAATTTCTAAGAGTCAGAATCGCTACTGGAAAACCTTTAGGGGTCCAGAAAAACTAAAAACAATGACAGCCATTGCCTTAAATTGGCAGGTCTTCAGCTTTATTCCTGTCTTCAATGTGGGCTGGCTGTGACCTTACAGAAAGTTCACCGGGACGTGTTTGAGGTTAAAATAATCAGTTGTAGATTGTAACATCTCTTATTTATACCTTAGGTTGAAGTGAACTTAATTTTAACTTGTATTAAGATTTGCATCCTTCTTCACGTGGTATCTTTCTTTATAAATAGTGAAAGATTGGTCAATATCTACTCCTAGCATAATTTATGTATTTGCTAATTACTGTAGATTACATCTGAAGTGAGGTGATCACACACTTGTTAGCTCCAATTCCAGAAAAATCATTAATCATAGCTTTGTAGTACAGAATAGGTATTGTAGGTATTAAATAGATATTTAGCTTATTGCTGTACAACTCCTATGATATCAGTGTGAGCACCTTAAATATCGAGAGGTTATAAAAATATCTGGAATGCCTTTGCTATTTTTCAGCTTTTTGAACCGAAATGCTGAATTGCAAAAAAAACCAGGTACGCATGCACTAGGGTGATGAGGGAGAAAGATTGTCTTGATGTTTCATAAAATGAAATGTGCATACTTCAATAAGAAAGCCCTTTACCTCCATGTAAAAATTCAGCTTTTCTCCAAATGAAACAGAGCATTAAGATGCAAGAACATAGCCTTGTAATCAGATCTATTATTTCTTTGCATCAACCCTTAGATTCTTTCCTATGTGTTTTTTTTGCCTAATGATCTTATCATTAAGTTCAACAAAACTGAGTGTAATGTACTGAAAATACACTCAACTGATATTGAACTTGTTGATGAGGAGTGTAGGCCTGTTAAAATTGACAAAACTGACAAGTTCTCTATTCCCCCTTACTTTATTGCTCTTTGGTTCAACATGTAGCTTTGCAAGCAAAAAAACCTTTATTGCTTGCTGGTTGGAAAGAAAGGTCATACTCAGGAATACATTTCATTAGTCATGATTCACACTCTTTTATCAGTTTTCCCCTTTGATGTAAATTCCAATTTGTTAATAGTGTGTAGGTACAAAGGCAAAAATAGAAATATTTCATGGAGTTCTAGAGACTATCACTGACAAACTAAGGTCATAACTCTATTTTTATATCAGGGAGGTGATATTTTCTTAAAAATATTTTCTTGGAGATACAGAAGCAGCAGAGACATCAGCAAAAATTTATGCTTTGGTTTTAGTAGTGCAGTCACTGCTAGACTGAGTGCTAAATGCATGGGTTTCCGGCCAGATTGTTTTTGCTGAAAAACGCTGGAAAATCTAGTTCACCACATGACCCCAAACCAGCTGCAGTAATGCAGCAGAGGGTAGACATGCAGAACTGTGAACAAAAAGTGAAGGAAGAAGAATGGTACAGTGCCTAAATCCAGAATTTCAAGACCCTATTCCTAAGCAGCAAAATTCTACCAAGAAAATATGTGCTAACTTTAATTCTTGTGACCACCTCAACATTTTATGGAACTAGACTGAGAACAACATTTATCCAAAAAGATATTTGGTGATCTGTTTCAACAAATAGGCCTGTAAATAGCCATAAAATCACAAGTGAGGGAAGTAAATTTGGGCAGAAATGACTGAATAGATCAACGGAAGAAAGTATTCAAAAAAATTTAACAACTAACAGAACTGCCAAAATTATTCTGCCCTTCCTGATGCTGTCTGTTTCCAAGGCCAAATCAATCCAACACAGTCTGTGCCAACCCTCAGAAAAAATCTGAAAGCACTTCACTTGTTTAAAAAAAGTTAAATATTAATAATCCAATAAATATGCCACAAAAATACAACTAATGCATAAATATGTACACATTAATTTAGGCTCCTAGTGTAAAATATCCAAGGCTTTGCCATTTATTACATATTACACAAGTCAAAAGAGTATTTTACCAATCACGAAACAAAGAACCTCAAAATGAACAAAGCTGCTTTGTACATTATGATTATAATGGCAATATTAAGTCCTGTTCATGCACCCTTTTTAATATCTAATTCCCCTCAGCCCTTTTCCAGTCCAACCAGAATCAGGACTATATACTTTATCTCCCAACTAGAATCCTTGCACTTGCTCTAAAAGGAGTCACAGATTGCTTCTTCACTTAAAGTCATCAGCACAGTGCATGTGAAAAGCTTCAAGAGAGAAGTTCTTTAGCAGCTCAAAGTTTTCTTTAGCAGTACCTTTGCAGCCCCACTCCAACCAGATCTCTAGACCTGATGGATTGATTCTGCCCGGTTTCAAACAGGGACTTTCAAGACTGACACTAGTGCCTCATATCTGGCAAAATCTGAATATTTAATATTTCCTTACAGAAAAGCAGGGTACCAAGATCTCTCAGATAATTAGGGATTTCCTCACAGACCTTCGCTTAGCATTGACACAGTCTTTAATTTTGTGTGGGGAAAAGAAGAATTGTCAGAAATTTTCAGACCTTTAGAATAACTTACTATGCGCCTCAGGGAAGCCTGGCTGGATCCTGTGAATAGCAGTGACACTACCACTTTTGAGTAAACTGCACCTGTAAATCCACCAGAAAGGTTTCAGAATGAACTGCTACCAGCTTACCAGTGGCTCTGCTTTCCACAGAATTAAAACAAAGCACCTGGGCCTAGTTAACCACTGACAAACAAACCTTGAACGAGGTCTAAGTTTCTGCTTCCCATTAATATCATTTGTAAGTGATATTTTTGCCTGCAGGAAACATTACGAAGAAACCACAAAGCTGCCTCCAATTTCAAATTAGGAGTTACTTCTGCGTTTGGTTGAAATAGTTGTGCATGACTGAGGTGTAGTCAGATGGGGTGTAGTCATGCTGTCTACAGATACCTGAAGATGAGGGAGCCTCTTTCCTCTGCTTGCTTTGCAAGGTAAAAGCATCTCCTTCCAGCTGTAGTTCAGACTGCTGTAATCCATTCCTTCCTTGCTCCTAAAACAGATTACAACAGCTACTCTTGTTCACTCAAAACTTCAGCTTCTACAGTTCCTCTCCTCGATAGCTCTCATGCGCAACAAAATGTACTTGTGCTTCTCGCGTCTCCTGCGGCCTTGGATTAGTTTGGATTAATAAAAGTTCTGATCCTGTGGATAACAGCAAATTGTATCACTGTGATCCACGCAAGCAGCTGAGAAAAGAGGCAGTTCTCTGGCTTGCAACCCTTGGATTTAAATACTTCCAGATCAAGCATAAATTTGGCTCTTGATCCTACACTTCGTTCTATTTTTTGGAGAGGTAGAACACCTGATGAACTCTAAAATGTGGACTTTTGTATGTCTGCTTGTAGTATTGTTTTGGTCCTACCTCATTTCCCAGGTATTTTAGACAAATTCTAGTTCTTGTAATTTTTATAATTCAAGTCCATCCGAACTACAATCAAGTACATTAAGAGAAATATGTGATTAAAAAAAATAAATAGAGAAGACCGAAATAAGAAGTATTATTAAAGAGTAAAGGCAGATGAAAAACTGAGATGAACACCATATTTCTCAAAATAACACAATATTTTCTGTTTAAATTATTGTTTTGTGTTCTTTTCTATTTTTCAAGTCCCAATTCATGTAAAAGTATGATGAATAAAGATTTGTTCCACAGAAGTGCAACCACAATAACACTACATTTAGTTTTATCCCTCTTCTTTTGCTAAAACTTTTCATATTCTTTAGTCTTTTCTTATTTTTGACAGCTGGGGGAAGGGGAGACTGACAACCACACACGAAATGGGAAGTCTTGCTTGTGTTATTTGTGTGTGTGGCAGACAAGCAATGCAATTGTTTAATGCAATTTAGTCAAGAACAGCTAAAGAAGGAAAAACCTGACTTAGGAAAAATCAGACACACATTCCAACTTTGCTCATTAAGGTTTAAAGAAAAGTGCTTTACATGCCTGAATGACTGCCTTGGCATGGTACACGCCTTTCCAAGTCCTGAATTTCATGCCTTTTTTTCTTTCTAAAGCTGATTTTAATTTTGGACAGCATCCACCTAGAATTACTTGTATGTTTTTAATTTCTCCTTTGACTACAGAACTTAAACAAACAGGTCTGCCTTGGTGGATTTAATCAGAAACAGATAAAAAGTTTTGAAAATGAAAAGTAAGTATGCCAAGTGCACCAAAGTCAACTTTCATTCATTTACTTTTCCTTTATTTCTCTTATTGGATAGTTTAACACTCAGGTTTCTCAAAGACCTGAAGCAAGAAGAAATAATGAGCACCAAGGATATCAAACTTACATATCAATTTTTTTCCAGAAATCTTAAATTAGAAGAGAGTTAAATGGAGTTTGTTTTCTGTTGCAAATGAACTAGATAAAGTTGAAAATGAGTCCAAGGTAAATGGGAGATAAGTAAGGTATCAAAGATTTCAAGAAAAGGAGTTTCACTGCTCTGGTATTATCTAAGGACCTTTTAATGCCCTAAATTGTTCTTTATTCTTTACTACCACAAGACAAGACTGATTTATTAAAACAGTGTTAACAGCACTTCAGAATTTCAATTTATTGCAATAGAACAAAGTAAGTTGTTTGAAGAAAATTGAACTCTCTGCCGATAAAAACCTTGAGACCTTTAGATTTGATACTGGAGTCTCCTAGTTTCTAAAATCCTGGGTTCTTGGTCTTACCATTGAAATAAAACTCCTTAACCAGACTCAACTGACATGAAAAGTAAGATTAGGTCTACAATGAAAATTACTTATGAATTCTGTAAGTCCATCTCTGTTAAAAAAAAAAACCGTAGTCATATAAAAATTAAGGACATGTTCTACTTAAATTCAACTCAGAATATGTGCATTAAACAAGCATATAAAACTTTCCATTTTGGGGGTCCTCATTTACATATATCTGTGCCTAAAATTGGTCATTGTGTTAGAAATTGAAGCCTCATTGAATTCCCAGTTTTGTTGTTGTCAACTGGCACTCTGCTCTTGAGTTTTGTAGAATCAGGATTTCATCCAAGCCACTATAATCTAAAACAAGTTCTGAGAAGCTGCCATATTTATCACAAGAGGGTTTTATCTTGAAATTATAAAAAGTGAGATTATACCATTTACATTATTTTTCACTGCTAATAACTTTTATTATTGTGTATATCTGTAACTGTTGAATCAAACAACTACAGAAGTAGAGACTCCAGGCTTGCATATTGTCATATTTTTGTGTAAGACTCAGAGTTCACATTACATTCACCAGTAAAATAGACAGAGAGAAAATAAAAAGTAACAAAATCCTCTGTTCCTTCCAGTGCGCTTAGAACAAGAGAATAACTTCTTCCCCATCATATCAAATAAGTGTAAACAGCCTCCAACAATTTTCCAAGAGTCAAAAGCCTCAATTATTCCACAACCAGATGTCTAATCCTTCTTCTCAACTTGTAACATTTTTTACAATACAGTTATGTGTTAGTCAAACAAAACACACACAACAATGTAAAACCTCAGGCACAGCATGGAGAAATGGAAAGGAGAATATGGAATAACTACTGAATACATTATAGTAGAGCCTTTGCATCCAAAAACTTGCCTATATTTCACCCACATCCCAGCAGAGGCATCAGTAGGTGTAATAGAATATATTATCTTCCCGTACAAACCTTTCCTATGCTATTCAGTATTGAACAGAAATTGTCCCTTTTCAAAATGTGGTGGCAGTAGAAGGACTACAGAAAACCTACTAACTGAAATATCTGCATGCTACATGAACTGTCCCCTAAGCCAGAGAGGAGGAAATCGAGGTACAGCTGGAGAGTCCAGTTTCTGTAAAGTCACAGCTCAAATCCTGAGTGTAAGAGAAATCCTCAGGCATGATCACAAAAATATCAGCTAATGCAACTATTAGCATGTTTCAGTTTGCTGTATTGTAATCTTCATACATCAAAGCACGTAGAGGCAAGGACAACAGATGATCAGCAGGTAATAGACTGTCCTAGACTTCCTCTTTGTCTTAGCTCACAGGAATTCTTACAGTAAAATGATTATAAAAGAAATCTCATGGTCCTGAACAGAGATGCCTATAGGTTTTTGTGTAGTATGAGGCACAGCACATCACTGATTACCGACTACAGAAATAGCCAGTGATTTCTTCTTTTATTGTCAATGCTCAGCATATTTCTACTGATTTATACGTTAAATCAAAATTTTTCCAATCTTCCCTCAGAAATAGTTTGTGGATAAGTATTGATGTCCATGTTTCCCTTTCACACACATGTGAACATGTAACAGTTCATATACAGATGTTTATTTTGCTCAGCCATCTGTTCCATCTGAAACAAAAGAGATCACAGAAAATGAATTCGCACTGTAATTCTCTTTCTGAATACATAAACAAACAACTGGGTTCTCAACAGAAAGCCTGTTGGTTTTCACAACGTGTTGGAAAAGATTGCACTTTATGGATGACTCAGAAAGTCAGATTCCTGGTCTGAACAGTGTGGAATATTGGTAAGAATATAATTTTAAAATGATGAGTCATCATGGGATAATGGAGCATACTGATCGCTCCAGAATTTTTATTTGCAGGATGGCGTTCTGTGTCTTTTTTTTTCTTTTTAGTTTAGGTGTTTGGGTTTTTTTTCTTTTCAGACAAACCCACAAGAACTGGATTGGATATAAGCAGACGCAGTGAAGGGTGATAAACTGAGAGAAATGGATTTAATGAGAGACTTCAAGAGGGAGTGTGGTGGGCAGTGCCAAAATATAGCAGTCTGTTTTCAGCTGTAGGGATAAGTTGGCCCATAAAGACTGACCCACAAAGCAGCAATCAGGTAAGAGGCACATGCAGAGGGGGCATGAAATGGGAATAATAACATCTGGAAGAGGTATACGCAATAGTATGCAAAACAATAATAAGAAAGAATTCTAATTTGGGAAGGGCATGAAGAAGTATTTGAATTTGAGTCAATGAGAGAAAAGGGAAAGAGCCATAAGAGAGTGACGTTTGCAGTGAAATGTGTTAATTAAGAATTACTTGGTGTGACTGGAAGACAGTAGAGGAAGGGGAAAAGAAGGTACAGTGCCATAGTACTGTCAGACAACTGGTTCTCATGAATATGAAGAGATTTTGTCTACGTGGAAATAGTTCTTATCCAGTCCTGCCTCCTGATCATATATCTGCATGGAAACCGCACCTTTACGTGTTTCCTGGTGGCCACAGCTATCCAAGGCTGTTCCAAACTTTGGTCCTGAAAGTTTTAGAATGCCCTCAACCTAAAAACTGAGCAGGTATAAATAGTTTACCTAGGGTATGATCTGACCCCCAAATAAATGAACATAAGTAGATTAAAATCTCACTGAAGAAAGCAACAGTAATACCTTGAGCCAAGCAGGATCACTATAACTACTGACACTGTTTACATTGACATATATCAAATCAAAATTCCTTACACACCAGCCCAGTTGTCACTACAGGTTTCACTTGGCTCTTACTACATTAGATCATCTTCTCCTGCATGGGAATGGATATAGCTATACCATAATACCTGACTTCAGGACGAAAATTTTCCATTTCATACTCTCCAAAACTAAACAACCAGACAAAGCATGAAATTTCATGCAATTGAGCCAATCAAATTCCTGTCCTGATACCTGAAGTCAGGCTTTAAACCAGAAGTGTACTTGGGGACTAAAATCCAGGCCTAGAAGAGATCAAGTAACGCAGCCTTGCCTCCTACTATACAAGTTAAGAAAACTAAAGAGGCAAACAAAATCCCAACAATGACAATACTTAAACCTGGAGCTTCTGTGGAGATATTCCTACCTTAAGTTTCCAAATATGCGCATCTACCCCACACAACAGCCCACCCGATCTCCCTGTGTATTAAGTGGCAAGCAGTCACTAAACGAGGAAATTTTGTTGGTTTCTTTTTTTTATTTGTCAAGTGACACTGTCTGGTATTACAGCAATTATTTTATTTTTTAAATGAGAAATTATGATTTTGAAAAATATATGCATGAAGTATTTGCACTATAAAACAAAGGGTAAAAACACTAGCTGTAATATTACATTTGAAAAATATTTTGGTATATTTGATGCACACACAAGTTTGGAAAATAAGAGTAAAAATTGACACTAATAAGGTAATAATTTATAAATCTTTTAAAACTTCCCACATACATAATCATCTAGAATTACATCCATAGATACCCAAAGAAGCAGTAGCCAAACATGATCAGACCCAGGAAGCAGTTCAGTGATGCTATGATAGTATAAATCTGCGAAAGCTGACTCATCTTGTGTTGAGACGCCAGCTGTACCACAGGAAGAAAGCTAAGTTAGCCCAAGAGGCTTAGCCTACACCAGACTGCAGCAAGAGTTACGCTACAGCAGCTCATTTACGTCTGGCTCGTGAGCCCGTGCACTGCCCTGCCCTGCCCAACACAGAAAAACAGAAATAGCCAACACAAAGAACAAGCTTTTGAATACCTTGAAATTTATAGTCAGTCCTATTGCTTGTGGGTGAGTTTTCTGTCTGACCTCCTGCACTATAAAAAGTGTTCATCTTTAATGTGTGAAGCTTTCAGTTTTTAGAATGTTTTACCCCAGCTAACAAGGTTTTATGGAGCAAGACCAGTGAAGTAGGACACTCAAGCCAAAGCAACTTAGATTCATTCAAGTTTATGTTATAAGTAAACTGCACCTCTCCTCTAGTCCTTTTATTAGGTCACATTATTGACAATGTGCTTTTTCTACTGATGTCTTAGGCATGAAATAATGATGTTACACCACATATCCAAAGTAAAAAGCATAGACACTCTTTAACAGAAGAAAAGACACATCCACAGCCCTTCTTACTGGGCACTGGTCTTAATACAGTCTATAACAGCTGATCTCATGGCATAAAAAGACTCAACTAGATTGTGCTTCAAATACTCATCCTTGCTGATTTTCTTACTCCTGTACTTCAACATATATACACACACCTTAGACATTAATCACTAGGAGTTTACACACAGACTAGTCATAAACACCCTTATTTTAGAAACACTGGTTCAGTCACTGCCATCTTGCTTTCAGTTTGCCGCATTCAAAATAAAGCCACTCTCCCTGCTAGATTTGATTTGATATATAACCCTTTCAAACTCATTTCTGTTGTTCTTGATGCATTCTGTTCAAGTCTCTACCTGGATATAACCACACAAATTAATGCTGAAGCTGTACTCAGTACAGTGACAGCATTAATAGAGCACTATTTTGTTGTCTACAATAAGCTCCCTCTTGTGCCTCTGGTGTTCTGTAATTAGGCCCCTTCAGACACACCGTTTGGTTATTATGGTTCATCAGCTTATAATGCATTATTCTAAATAGCTGCATTTTCATTCTTTTTTTTTTCCCTTTTCCTTTTTTGCTGTTAAACTAAAATAAAAAAAAACAAAAAAAAACCACCAGATAATGGAAGTAAAAAGAATTACTCACCCTTCATCTCGATCTAACATAATGTTTATGGGCAGCAGGGAGAGCAGGAAGATGTTCTTGTGAAGAGAGGAACTTGAACAGCTTTATAGGACAACAACCTAGGAAGAAATGACAAGCCAATACCCACATTTACTGTTTGTAAATCTGAGCATTGATTCTGCTTTCACAAGTGGCTTTCATCAAATGCAAATCAGAAGCCTGGCATCTGCTTGAGTAACCAGGCAGCCCTGTCCCCCTTTCAAGGGAACAAAAGCCATACAATCAAAGGGTTTTAAGAGGATGGCAAACTTATTGTAAGCTAGAAAAGGTTAAAAGTCTGCCGGAGCTTAAATATACCTCTCAGAACTCCCAAGTATGGAAGCACTTCTGACCTTTATGATTTTTTTTTTTCCATGAAGGGTTTCTGTATATTTGAAACATGATAAAAAGTGACCAAACAGAAGAGAGACAAACTAGTTACATTTCTTACTTCCCAACTGATTTTGAAAGCTCCAGAAAGCAAATTCATACAGTTTTATTTGTTCTCAGATTCCAAAAATCCAGCTCTGACCAACTCTGACCACTCTGGCTGCTATTGTACAGGACCTACCTGTGCTCCCCTGCATAGGTGACAGACGCTCTTCTGTAAAGATGGGTAGCAACAGGAATTCACTACAGATATGCTAATTCCTCTCTCAGGAATCTTCACTAAGAGTGGCATACCCTGGAAAATGGCTGAATAACATCTGGATAGAGAAAAACATATTTTTAATAATATTTTGATATTTTAAAATAATATTTTAATAATATTTAACCTTTTCAGATATGTTGTTCTTCTTTGAATTAACTGAAACTTCACTACTTCTACTTGCTTCAGTTAAAAGCACACTTTCCCAGCAACAAAGTGAACCAGATTACTATTTCTACTGAAAATCTGTGAAAAATGTCTAATACTAATTTCACATGTACATTTATTGTGCAAATAAAGCCTTTTGCTGTATGATAACAGCATAAGATAGAATTTTTAAAAAATATATTAAGACTTAATGAATTCATCAGAGTGTGTCTTTCTAATAATTTTATTTCTCATTCATTTGGGAATAATCACAAAGCTTATCCCAATGATTATGAAGTCAGAAACCAACATTCATAGACTTGTAATAAGCCTAAAGTGTCAGTTTGGTAAATTTTCAGCTTTTTATTTAGTGATTGGTTCTAGATTCCAAAATAGAATACCACCTCACACACAAGTTTTAGATTTATAAGAACAGGATTTGTCACTGCTATTAATAACTAGATGGATAATAATTCACTTTGAGTAATGTCTGAAGGACCCTGCTGCTGTGAGGATTCTTTGTCATTATAAACAGTTTAATTTATAACAGGTCTCTGTTCTAATGTTTTGAACAGTCTAACAGAGTAACCTGTGCTTTTTTCTGAAGGACTAATAACTCTCTCAGGTGTTCAGAGACAACTGTAAAGCAAAGGTTGGCGATTCTCCAAGGCAAAACCAGAACAAAAGAACAGCAATAGGAAGGAGGTTTGGGTTTGGGTTTTTAATACGTAGTAGGAGCTACATAAATCAGATTATGAAACTCAGTGTCACAAAATGTCATGGAGCCCAAAAATATAAATAGTACTGAAATTAAATTATGTGAGCTAAAGGAAAAATCTATTGATACCTATTGGACCTGGTGGTACAAGCAGATAGGCATACTGAAACCCACCAGGTTTACCCTATACTTTGTCTCTTTTTAATTCTATTTTCAGCACCTCATGTTGGCAGATATCTTTGCTGCATTACCCAAGGAATAAGCTTGAAACAAACAGCCTTCTCTCTGAAGCACAGAATCTGGAGTTCAAGTAATGCAGATACAGGTGATGAAAATAAAAGACAGCCAAAACAACCAGCAAACACAAACCAAAACAGGAACAATGATTTAAAAATTAAGGATGCAAGCAGAGGATCCCAAGCAGGAAACATTCTGTTATGATTGTAAATATAGCAGGTAAAAGACTACTTCAAGGAGGAAATATCACATAGAAACAAAGCACAAGCGTTAATTCTGGACTAAGCATCGTGCATTCTGCCCATCACATCTCAAAGGCTATCCCCTGTTTGCTGCCAAAGAGGATTTATCCCAAACTCAAACTCCTTACAGAGAGCAAGAGGGCTACAGAAAACAAAATGGAAAAACCAAATGATCCCAGACTACAGCAAACGAAATAAAGGAAGAGGTCAGAGCATCAAAAGTGCAATGTCAAGGGAACTGGTGAGGGATATAAAACAGAGCACTCCTGACAGCAACCCAAGTAGCAGATGGATGCTGCCAAGTGATGGTTTGCCCAGGAACAGAGACATCACTGTCAGAAGGAAGGTACTGGGCTGAACTCAGCATCTGATATTGAGCTGGCACTTCCATCCAACCCACTAAGAAAGTTCTTAAGACAACACGATCAGGAAAAGAAATCCAGAAGTTATATTATGCTGTTTTTCAATACAGTATCTTGAGTTCAGAGATGATCTACACCCACAGCAAGGTTTTGCCCAAAAAGACCTTTGTGTTAAGTAACATCACAAGACCTTTCTTCTCCTAAAAGCAACATCTGGATTGAGTATATCTATTCAAATCAGACCCAGAAAAAATAAGAAATTCTGTTCTGAGCCATGCTCAGAGTAATTCTTACCTTCTCCGTAATTCCTTTCAGCTGCAGATATTAGACAATGTTTCCCGAGAAAGAATGCACATAAAGTACTTCATTATTAGTCCTGAAAATAAGTGACTTTCACAATATCAGCCTTGCATAACTTGTTTTCATCTAATACAGTCATCTTCATAATAATTGGTCCTCCCAGACCTTTTGACAGAACCAAAAAATGTAAGAACAAGTGTTAGCACGGCATGCTATGTTTGCTTAAGATAGCTATTCTACAATGTCTGCAGTAATGCACAAGGCACAATAAAAATGATAAATTTTACTAACGCTATCCAAGATGCTGACGGCCCAATGTTAAGTACAGTATCCTTTTTTGTTATGCTTACACAAGGTAGACCCATGTAATACGAGCATGATACAGTGGTAAAAATTAAATAATATAAACATCAAACTCCTATATCATTGTTTTCCACATAATCCTATGGTTTTAGCCAGATCCCACTGTATTATTACCAGATAATACATGCTGATTATTTCCTGAAGTATGAGTCAGAATTTTTTTAATTGTTAGTTTGTTTCTACATCTCACTAAATCAATGGGACACTGGTGTCTAAACAATGTTAACTCCCTCTCATAGGCCAGCACATGGGATAACACAGATTAAAGATTAGAATCTTCCTAGTCACTCCGATACTTTTAGTGTTGTCTCTTACTTTAAAATCAGAGCAGTGACAGCCCTAACTGTAAGATTTTCAAAGACGGTTCAAACAAAAACATCAAATATTGAAATTGCTTAAACTTCTCGCCTTCTCTTCTGTCATTGCGTTCCCTTCTTTCTCCTCCCATACACACAAACACATGCAAACACATTCTCACACACACCAAAAAAGCACTGAAAATTAGGAAGAGTCGACATTTTTTTAATGTGAAAATAAAGAATATACTCTCATAAATGTGAAGCTACCATGGCTTGAAGTCTAAACATTCAACACATAATTTGTAACTTTAATCAACACATCTCATTTTGCTAATGTGTACTGACTGGCTGCCTGAGTGCTAATGAGCGTCCCTGAATGCTAATGGCTCTGTGAAACTAGATGGCCTCCGAGCATCACATGGATTATCTGAAACTTATTTGCATCTCAGATTCCCAGCACCATTCAGCTTCACCTCTCTTTGACCTTGACATTTTATAAACCAGGGAGAACAGTTGTGTTATGAAAGAAAAGCCAAAACTGAACCAAAAAATGCAAGCAGGCATATATCCATCTAGAATACATTAGAAACAATTTAAAGAGTTGAGTATTCTCACACTAGAATATGGTCACTGTAAGGCATTATACATCTTATCTCCCCTTTCTTTGAACTCTAATGCTTACAAGACATATGCTTAGGAATACAGTGTGTGTAACCAGGAAATAATAAGACAAGGATTGTGAGAAGAGTTAATAACTTTTAGAACCATTTGATTTGCCAGCAATTAAACATATCAAATATATTATACATTACTGCATATATTATTATGAGGTAATATAATAATATATATATGTGTATATATCATAAATTCATCACAGTTGGAAAAGAAGACAAGGCTTCAGGTACACAAGACCTCCTTCAAATCCTATCCCGCGTATTAAAATTGTATATTTCCTTTTCTGCAAAATATAACATTTATTTGGTGATTGTCAGATTAGTCCTGTAACTTTGCAAAAGCCCCACCATCCTCTTCCGCTGAGTATACATTGCATCAATGCCCAGCTTTAAAGCAAAATCCATACTCAAGGTATTATTTCACTGCTCTGCATGTCATAGCACTCTATAAAAAGTCAGAAATATTTTTCCTATAAGGTTTTTCCTTTTTAAATTGTGTTTCACATTGTGGTTTTTTTTCCTGTGAAGAAATCCATAGATCCAAATATATATACATGCACACATACAATTGCATATTTTCAGGAAAAGAAACTTTCTTGTCTGTAAAGCAACATCAAAATTGTATTTGAAGAATATGATGCAAGTATTACTTTAAAATAAACTGTCTTTTTACTTTTTACTACTCTCAGAGTAAACAGACACATAATATTCACATGATAATCAGATCTGTTTCCCAGCTTGAAATATAGCGGAAGCACTTGATATATTATTAAAGTCAAAACCCAGGAGAGGCCATTAGATCATCTGGTTTGATGTTTGCAATGTACAGTCCATTTGTCCACCAACATTAATATGGAATCCTTAAGATGTGGTTGAGTCAAAGATACCTCCCAAAAAGGTGTATGACTTTGACCTGAGAACTTCAAATTGTGGAATATCCATACTTTCTCTGCATGTTTGGTTTGCAACAGCTTAATTGCTTCTCCTTTTAAATTTATTATGATAGAAGCTTTTGATACATGGAGAAAAATAAAACTAAAGACCTGTAGGCTTCTGTATCTGCTTTTCCATCCATCTGAACACACTACCACTGGCTACCTTTTCCAACAAGTCCTTTTTCTTTTAATATTTACATTTTCTCCTGTCAGCTCTTCTGAATTTCATCTACTATTTCAAGATTTATTAAAAATTACCAGCATGCCAGATGTCGTTTTAGTTCTTTAAAGACTGTTTGGTACAAATTATCTGCAACTCTAAAAGTGTTTATCCTTTAATGTTTATCTATGCCCTGAGAAGCACTTTCTTATCCTCATGGAATGCAAACACACAACTTTCCAAGTACATAACAGAAAGTCTTACTGAATATTTCTATGTCTTCTTTATAACTATTAAGTATTAATTTATCTCCAGTTGGTAATGGATCTATAGCACCTCTAGGATTTCTCTGACTCCTCATTATGATTAGCTTTTGATTTCTTCCCTGTCCAATCCTTGGATTCCTTACAAGTTTTCTGGATTTTTTATCTTCCAAATGATGCACACTGCCATTTATTTACCAAAACTACTTTTCTGTAACTATAAAATGACATGTCCTACAACGAGACAGCTGGCATCATGAAACTGTCTCCAGAGACAGTTACACAAAAATCAGCTTTGGGTAAGACTGAAGACAAGTTTTCCAAAGACAAACTCAGGGGATCATGGATTCTTCTGGGAGAATGCAAATTGGTGTCCAGAACTAATTACATCACTGTGCAATCAGGAAGCCTAAGACCCCTGCATTAAAAAGGTTATGATTTGACCTTTATGAAACACAAGTTAGTAATAGAAATTTGATGAAACAATTAGATTTGACATCGTAAGGAATTTTAGTCCGTCCTAACAAGCATGAGTGTGATGTTTGTTACAGAGTCATACATGGTAGGTACCAGCAGCTGCTACAATCACATCAAGAATATCTAAAGGAACAACTGTAACGTAAGAAAAAAGCTAAGATTTTAGCAAACTACAGCCTATGTGAGTAACTTTATTGGAGAAGTTAATTCTCCTGAGTGCATGCCTAACACTTCGCATAACTAATTCTCAACTACAAAACTGTACATTACAAGTTGGACAAAAAAAGAATAAAAATGGAAGCATCATAATCTATAAACCCATTGTAATAAGCAAACAAACATAACAGCATCTTGGACTGATAAGATTTATTCAGAAGATTCCCATTAATACTACTGGGAATTTATTACCGTAAAGCTTCTAAGCAGTAATGGTAGAATAATATTCCATAATAAACTACATCTGGTGATTGTAATTAATTTTGGAGTAAAAAATAGTTGCATTTCTATTCTTTGCCTTCTTGTGTTAACAAAAAAGAATATTAAGGATCTGAAAAAAATTAATCTAAAAATGTAAACTTTGATTAATTTTATGACTTTCAAATAATTTGTTACTATCTTAATATGACATATACAAAAGTAGTCCCATCAGATATTTAAAGAATTTTGTGAAGTTTTAATTAGCCTGACAATTTTCAGCAGCTTGTCATCTAATACCATAGTGCAGTCCTCACTATTTCCCACTTGTTTCTCTCACATCAGACAAGAACCCACACTGTAGGTTGCCTTTTGCAACCAGTTATGAGTTGCTGTGGTGGGTTATGTAAGGTGAACAAAGGACCGTGCCAGATACTTAATTCTTCACTGTTTCTGACAGCACTCTTGGGGCAGGCAAAAGTCAATTCTTCATGCCATGTTACTTGTGCTGTGTTACTCCAGATCAGGGACACCTGAAAGAATCCCAGTAGCACAGTGAAGCTATTCCAGGCAGAGCCCACAGGGACATGGGACAATTCACTCTTCTCAGACCTACTATTCCAAGTTTTTTTTTGGACCTCTATTTAACTTCAGCTCCGTTCAGATTCAAATTTGGAGTTTCTCTCCACACGGGTACAGCAGCTAACAATTTTAAATGTTAAAAGACAAGAAGAATTAGGGAAGTCAGTGGTATATCATCAGATTATTCAGCCACTGTGGGAATGTGGGAGAAGAGTGGCAATGATTGCCTGTTGGAGTTTAATCTCTGCCTTGACCAACTTTTGCATTTGCCACTAACATTTCTGCCACCTCCTGGCTTGAGCAGCCAATGTCAAACACTAGCTACTGGAGGTACTTGAAGCAGCGTGAACAGGGCTACTCTGAACCTGAACTGCAAGGAAATTCTCTATTTCAGTAAGAGACCCTGTATTGATTATCGTGGAAGGCAGTTATTGTTATAAATATTGTGTTATTCACAAAATAGAGCAGCAGCAATGACTTAAAATACGCTTCTGCTTCATTCCGGCATATGGACCATGTCACTTTGACCTGCACCACCTTCTGTGGGCCACATTTGGAGCTACATCAGGAAACCAGTGCAGGCTGAATGAAACTGAAGAAACACACAAATTAAATACTAAAGCTAGATCAGGCCCAAAAATTCTCCTTTTGCCATATTTATATCAAAGGTACATGTTGCATCAGAGCTAACTTTCAAAACTCTTTAAAAAAAACAGCCTTCCCTCGGTTTTCCATTTTATTTAAATAACATATATTCTGTGTATTTTATATGTAAGAAAGGTATTTTGAAAGTTTTCTGTTCTTTAAATATTTTTTCCTTTATTTTCTAAGAACATTTTTCCTATATAGGCAATCCCCAGGGATGAGTAAATTCAGACAGTTTCTGAGCTAACTTCTGCCCGGGTTAAGATATCTCTGGAGCTTTGGGGCTGTATATGTACTGCTCATTACAGTAGCCATGTAAATGCTGGTTTATAGTCTCTTGAAACATTTCTCCAATTCTCATGAAAACACATGAATACCAGCTACACCTTGTGTGGCTGACAAAATGAAGCTTATCCTTTTATGATTAATCTTATTATCTCTAATAATGGCTTTAGAAGCTGCTGCACAAATATCTTAAAATAACTCCATACAGCACATTTTAATCCCAGTTTAAAACACCCTTCTAGTAGGAAAAGAAATCCTATTAATTTGTGATAACTGTGATATACAGAAAAAGTTGTTGTCTTCATTCAAATCCTTTTGCTTTTCCACTTAAGACCTAAAGAGGAATGGAGAACATGGGCAAATCTGCAATGCAGTAATCCACTAGCACACCAAGCACTTCTGTGAAATGTTACCCCAAAACATAAACTTCACATTTGCTGTGTGAAGTTGTCACAGATTCTTTGAGCATTGATGCCATGCCTGCACCCCCAGTGTCAGTGTGTTACAGGTATACCATAGCTAAAACTATTTTTTTGGCTGTTTAGTCTGTAAAGCATCAAAGCTTTATTGCTATCAACTACATAATTCTGTGCACATTTATTCTGCAGAGTAGTAAGCTTATAGTTTAAATGAATCTTTGGGAGACTTTCCTCTCTTCTTTGATTTTGACCTAACATTTTAATTTCCAATCAGGTCTTATTAAAAAAAAGAGGAAAATTATTGGCAAATTTCTATATTTTAGCACTTTATTTAAGTTTTATCATTTATAGAAATTATTATAATTTCCCATAAATTCAAAAATATGAAAAATACTGAGACGTAATCTCTTTTTGACAAAATTCGAAAGTTTTAAGATCACATTTCCATTTCTCTAAATCTTTTCATTGCATTCCTAATTTATAACCTAAATTACCTAAAAATGACAACAGAGTTACTTCTTAGCAGGAATGAAAGGGAACAAGTCAATCTCTTTTACATACAAACAAGTCAATTTCTTTTATATACAAACAAAAAATCCAGATCCAAATAAAACTCTCTCAGCTACAGCTCTTAGAGACAACAAGTAATTTTGTCGGTTTTCACCAGGTAGTTTTCCCCTGTCTCCCTCCAAGGAAACAGGGAGATCATTAATTCTACAGTCAGCAGCTGAAACCAGTTAGTCTGACTTCAAACCTTACTGATCACATCCCTTGTGCTCAGTAAAGCCCAGACTACAAAAGATATATCACTTTTCCTTTCTCACTAGGAATCAGCAGTCAGGCCAGAACATTATTCCTAATACAAACATGCATTTTTAGTTAGACCACGCACCTCTGTGAGTATTTTGATCCAAAATGCATGGCCCTGTAAGGAAAGGAAGACAGAACATAAAGGCAGTAATGAAAGCTACATATTATTTTTACCAGTATGACTTTGTACATTCAAATTACAGTGCCATGGATTTACTCAGTCACACCTCACAGCATCGCAGAATTACAAAACAGGAACAATCCTCGCTGTAATATAATTTAAAAGAAGTATGAAAAAACCTTCAGAAAATGCTGGTTCTCCTGACTAAAATCAAGACTACAAATTGGAAAAAGCAGTCTTGCTTCTCCGAAACAGTTAAACACTAAACAACAACTAATCTAGAGACTTTACAGCACACTAATTCACCAGCTCTCAGAGTCAGATTAAGAACGATTTTAAGGACAGCCACTCAAACTGTAGGATCTGCAATCATTCTGGGCTAATGGTGTGGAGAGAGGACAACAAGTAAGAGAGGGAAGAAAAGCAAGAACATTCCTAATAATTAATATTCAGAAGGGACTGACCATGCAGTGTGTCGTCATGATGAATCAAACCCATTTATCATATGGTCAATCTGCAGCTTTCTATAAAGATTTTTATAAAGAATGCATCTTTTGAGTTGCAGTTTATTTAAGACGGTGCATTTCTGTGGATCCAAGTTTGACATTGATTTCTCAGCAACCTATGTGATATAGAAAGCCACTACAGCTACAATATTGTAAAATGGTATTTTGTCACATGGTATTTTACAAAATTCTCATGGAAGAACGTATGAGAGCGCTTTAAAATGCAAGATTCACTACAGGGGAAACAGCGGTTAGCTCTGCAAAGGAAAGAATGCCACATGGCTGAACACATTCTCTCATTATTCCCAGAAGCTAAAAGAGTAGCTAGAGGCAGAAAACTGACAATAATTATATTGCCTAGAAACTGACAGCATACATAAATCTACTGTATTAAGGCTTTACTCATTGATTTACTTTCCAAAGCTCATTTCAGCATTAGCCCAGAAGTAACACTGTGCAAGGCACTGCTCTTCAGTTTAAGGGAAATTTGGGTAAATTTTTCTTCCACATACTGTGATAATTAACGTCTTGTATGGTTGCTCTCTCTATCCTGTGGCAACCTGAATTGCCATGATTTTTGACTGCAATTTTCTTCCTTAGTAGATTGTCAGTAATACATGAAACAGAAAGCAGGCATGCTTAAAGGCAGAGTAATTCAGCCCTTGTTGAAATTGTTATATTTACAGCAAAAGCCTGAAGTGATGGCAAGACAGCTATTCAGTCCTGAATGTCTGTTTATGTCAAATCAGAAGAGCACAGTGCAATCAATCTACACCCAGGAGGACCTTTTACTGAACTAATTTTGACATAACACTGGAAAATCAAAAATCAAAGGTGTAACTAAGAAGGAAAAGTAAAGGTTGGTGATGCTACAGAAAAAGTGTTAGCATGGTACTGTCAGAATGGCACATACAGGTTCCTGAAATCACCTCAAGGGCCAATAAATTTAAAGAAAATAACTTCCCTTTAGCAGCCTGCACTGGTACTGTTCCTTCAGACACTTACTGTAGAACATCACTCACTGGTGGGTCCCCAGATGGAGCAGGGAAGCAGACAAGACCAAGTGGCAGCCAAGGGAAAAAAAAAGTTTTAAACATCCCATGTTTATGAAATCAGCATTGCTATTTTGCTGCCATTGCTCGAGTAAACATCATACCTTTGGTATAAACAGATTACAAATGCAATTAGAAGTCTGGAAAGATGTTCTAGCAAATCAACTTATTACTTCTGATGATTCTATTATTCTCAGATTTTTGTACATATTTTCATGCATTTACTTTATTTTGGATGTCTAATTATTAATATGGTACCATATCACTTACTGACATTTCAAAGTCAGTAAGAATAATAAAAATATTAAAACTTCTATAGCAAATCTACTGCATATAGTACATTACCAAGTAAAATGTGCAATTTTTGAGTGATGAGTGCTTTTTCTTCTATAAGTTTCGGGCTATACTGTCTCCTTAAAATAATATTAACAGTTTGCATATTTCTCATTGCACAGGTATTTAGTGTTATTTCACCTCATAATCAAGATGAAGAAGAAAAAATTGAAGTCATTTCAGTACCAGATATTTTCATGATCTTTTCATGAATAGAGAGTGATAATAGCATTGTATCTTTAATTAATCTACCCTATTAAACAGTTAAAAAAACTCTAGCTCTTCCACCAATTAAACTAACTTTTATAGACCATTCACTGATAAACTCTACTGTTTCAAAGTTTTCTAATATACTGTCAGTTAAATATCTGGTTGGGTATTACATGCATGTTGCTTACAGGTGGTGAGGAATAAGAAAATCTCATAAATATTTTGGTTTACTTTTCTTAAAATATGTTATCCTACTTAAGCATTTCAAGAAATTATTTTCTCCTTATCATATATGGAAAACTTTTTAAATTAATTGACTAGGGAACAAGATTATTTTGGGTTGTGCATGTACAGACTCCCAGCAAAGCCAGTCAAAGCTCCTACTTTCTAGCCCCATAAAATACAATGTCCAAATATGATCCTTGGCAACTTACACCTATCACTCTATAAATATAGAAGTACTGTTTATATTTAAATGAAGGGTAGTGGTGAAGAATTTAGGTGAAGAATCAGGATCCCCTTGTTCCTCTCACTTGTTCTGTGACCATGTGCTAGACAGGCACAGCCTTGTTCAGATTCTAAACCACCACCTTCTCATGTTGGCTGAATAGTGCCTACTAATTCTGGCTAAAACCCTCCCTTCCTATTCCAATGCTTCTTGAAAATCAGTATAAAATAAAGCTGTCTACCACAAGGAATGCAAAACACCATTCGTTTCTTAAGAAAATTGAAGGAAGATTCACAAGTGGAGGGGTGGAGGATGAGAAGAAATTCTTGTGATGTAATATGTTTGAAGCCTTTTTTTCTAGGGAGATTCTACAGGTTTTACTCCATTAATCCCTCTTACTAGAAAAAGCCACCCCCTAATATACACTCTTATCCATTCTTTCCTCACTCATCCTTTAGTCACGTTCCCTAGTCCTAACTCTACATAGTCAAAAAGAAAACAAATCAATGAGAAGTGGGTTTAGAATCAGTGAAATAAAAACCCTATCTCATGAAATGCTACAGCAACCATCTGCAATCTTCATCAGGTTGTGCTGACAGCACTGAACAGCAAAGAAAATTATGTACATTCAGAGAATATAAGGAACCCCCTACTAACCAGACTGACCCTGCTGCCACTTGAACAGTGTCAGTGATGTTGGTGATAGAGGAAAAGCTTCAAATAAACACTGGCAGGACTACAAAGTATTAAAAAGGAATGAGGAGAGTTGGAACACAAGTTGATAGATCTTCAAGACAGAGATTACATAGCATTTTGCCACTGGGTGAATGTAAGAAAAATATACGTTTTATCTGGTGTGGCTAAATTATTTTCTTAAGCTGGTATTAATTTGGCACAATACAGCTATGTTAAGCAAGCAAAAATGTTTATTCAGTGTTTTTGTTCTTCTGTTTTGTACTTAGCAGATTGTAAATGCACATTATCTTAATATTTCATGCAATCCTTGGATTGCCAACATTCAGATAAAGAGTATTTTCAAAGACACAGTGGACTGGAAGGGAATTTGCATCCTACGTATTGACACTAATCAGTCTTCCTCCTATTCCGTGAAAGGGGAAGCCATGTCGTAAAGATGAAAAATCTTTTGAAATAAAAAAGAAAACAATTTTTTTTCCAACTACTTCTGAATCAGTAACTAGCTTAAAAGACAAGTTTCAGCATTTCTTGGTAAAACAGATGGGAATTTTTCCATCTGTTTCTTATAGAAAACCAAATTTGGTTTAGTCACAATTAAATTTCCTATTAAGTATTTGCAGCTTTTACTTCATTTTCCCCATTTCCATCTTTTTTAAAGTGGAAGAAAAAGGTGTACACCAAAATTTCCTCAGGCAGACTTTCTCACTGTTTTCTGCATTTTATATACGTTTACACACCAAAAACATTATGTAGAAGTAAAGGAAGAGGACAAGTTTTTTCCCATCTGAAAAACAACTTTTGAAAGCTGTTTGATAGTTTAATGTAATATACATAAAAATAAAGTTCTTTTCTCTAATTTCACAAAATGCACTTATAATCTATTTACTACTTTCAGTCAGCTTGAATCTCCTCATTACAGACTTAGCTATAAAAAAAAATAGTAAAATTTCATTCCATTAGTGCTAAAATAATCTAAACTGGCTAGTAATTTTGCCTTAAATCAAGCCTTTCAGACATTACAAAGTATTAAATTACCTTTTCTTTTCCCTAAATGAGCTTTTAAAAAGCATCTGATCCTACTCATGACTTTTCTTTCTCTCTTTCTTAAAATAGACTGCATTTTAATTCCTCTGAAAAGAGAACTTGCTTTGGTAGATCGAGTTAACTACTGAACATAACTGTAAAAAGAAAAGAGATGTCCAAACCAGAATATCCATTGTGCATTTGAGATAAACAATCAAATCTTCAAAATAATACTTGAAACTTCTTGTGTCAATTTGTGTGCACGGATTCATCTCCCTTTTGAAATCTTTCAGTACACACAGGATTCTGCCATTATGTTAAAATTATTTAGAGAATAGCTGCTAATATGAAAATTAGTGATTTTATTTTTGTAATGATACCAGAACCACCATGCTAAAGAATTTGATTAAATCCTTGTCAAAGACTTCTGTCTTAGGCTTGGACTTTTAAGAAACCTTTGCAGAAAGCTTCTTGATTTGATTTTCATGTAGAAAACCAGTGAACCTTCAGTCGTGAATTATTGCTTTGAAATACAGTATATTCATCCTAGTGTACGTAAATTCAGTTCCCACTTACCCCGATCATGTTTTGTTTGCCTCCCTACATACTTTTAATGCCACAATATATAAATTCATGTCTTGGGTGGTTTTAATTGATAAATAAATGCCTATAGAGTGACATCTGATAATTAGCACATTAAATCCATAGTTTCCTTATGCTGTATGGTAGTTTCTGGTCATGGCTGGGAGACTGGAACTAGATGGTCTTTCAGGTTCCTTCCAACCCAAACCATTGTACTGAAAGCTCATTTTAGTCACCAGTAATTAAACAAGTAAAAAGTACCCCTAGAGAAATCCTATGGGTTATGGCTCTAGAAGCTAAGGGGAGGCCCCGACACCTGGTCAGTATTGAAGCATCACTTCCAGGGTATTCCAGTGAGCAAGAAATCAAGCAAAGTGGGCAGGAGATCTGCATAGATGAGCAGGGAGCTTCTAGCAAATCTCAAGCAGAAGAAAGAAATGTATGGGATGTGGAAAAAGGGACAGGCCACAAGGGAGAACTACAGGAACATTGTATGTAGGGATACGATGAGGAAGGCCAAGAGCCACTTGGAACTGAGACTGGTGAGGGATATCAAGAAGAGCTTCTACCAGTACATCAGCAGCAAAAAGAAGATTAGGGAAAATATGGGGCTGCTGCAGAATCAGGGGGGTGTCGTGGTGATGGAAGACACAGAGAAGGTGGAATTACTGAATGCCTTCTTTGCCTCAGTGTTTACTGCCGAGGCTGGCCCTCAGGAGTCCCTGGCCCGGTAAGGGAGGAATGCTGGAGAGAGGAAGACTACCCTTTAGTCATAGATAGCTGGATTAGAGACCAGCTAGACAGATTTAACAGCCATAAATCCACAGGTCCTGATGGGATGCACCCACGTGTGCTGAGGGAGCTGGCAGATGTTGTTGTTAAGACATTCTCCATCATCTTTGAATAATCGTGGAGAATGAGAGAGGTGCCTGATGACTGGAGGAATGCCAATGATACTCCCATCTTCAAAAAGGAAAAGGAGGACCTGGAAAACTACCATCCAGTAAGCCTCACCTCCATCCTGAAGAATAAAGGCTTAGAGGGCAATTTAAGGCTCACAGAATAGGCTGTAGTTTACATTTACCTTTATCTGACAAGGCTGTGTATGGCAGGGGCAAGAAAACCTTGCTGCCTTTCTCCCGGGGTATTAATAATAGCTAAAAGATGGTTAAAAAAAGATGGTTAAAAAATTAACTACAAAGTAACAGAGCAGTGCCTGGCTTTAAGGACTCGTCAGGGAACTTAGATACACTTCAGCTGTGATAGAAGGGAAACAGTTCTCTTCATGACTGTAAACCATCATTCAAAACATCAGCAACAGCAGAAATATTTCATGGAGAAATGCAAGAACACCTGGTAAATAATGAATTTTTCTAACTACTGAAGTTCTTCTTTTTTTTTCTGAATCCTACCTCCTGACCTCAGAAAAACCAGTTCAACCAGTGTCCTTGTTGAGGACAAGACGTGCTACCCAAACACAGTACAGCTGCTTACTGCAGGGGCAGAGCAGACACACTGTGAGGATCAGATGCTGCATGACCAGCAATAACATACTGCAGCAATAGGACTAACACAGAAATTTCATAGAACAGGCTACAAGTCTCAGAGGTCTACAAGTTCTCCCACAGATATCTTCAACTTACCAGGTGTCTGTGCTCCCAGCTCTGAAGTGTCGCTCACACACCAATGGCTACTTCCCCCATTCTTGGACACAGAGCAGGTTTCCTTTAAGAAAAGAAAAACGGTACTGATTTCACATCAGACGTGACGCTTCATCACATCAGAATTTCTGTTTCCCTCTCCTCAGCAGAGACAGCCAGAAACACAATTCCAAGCTGATGGTTCCCCCTCCATGTGCAACTCTGCCCAGCACTCTACAAGGCAAGAATGAAACCAAGCAAGGACGACACTACAGGGACAGCATCGAAGAGACACCTGAAAGCCACTGATCATTGGGTTTATAGTGGCTGAGCAGAATCAGCAAGAAGAACCTCAAGTAGTTTAAAGACTGAAAAGACACTAATTACAAAATAATTGCAGTTTGCCAAGGGCCAGAACTGGTTGATAGCTGTGTCTCCTGCCTTAGCTCAGAGTTAATCTCTGTCTGTTTGAGTTGACAGTCTACAGGCAATGAAGATATTGTGCTCCCCTTTATGTGGCACGTATTTTTAACCTGTGCTTTCCATATCCACACTTTTTTTTCCTTCAGAGGAAGTGAAAAAAAAGTGAGCCCTTCCTATATAAACAGTTTGCAATTAAATTGGTAGTGTGAGTGGGAATTCCCCACTTTCAAGTTAAAATCTGAAAAAAAACTGCAGTGATGCCAATTTATTTTGCTTTTTTTCTTCCTCTATAATGCGTGTCTAGCATGCATTTTTTAGTCCTTACTGCAGCCAGCTACAAATCATGTGGCTGACAGTTAAATGGCCACTCTGAAGATGTTGTCTGATGTTGCTGAGGCTTTGGTATGCCCCGGGATGTAGGTCACTGTTAGTGCACAGCCTTTCTCATATTCTTTGCTCCCATGATGCATTTATATGATGGTGCTTTAATGTGACACTCTTTCAAAATAGAAGTCGAGAGACGTAAAATCTGTTTCCTACATAAATTATTTTTAATCTGTAATTTCCATGACTTGACATCTGCCATCAAATGAATATATCTTGTTGTTTTATTCTTAAGAGAAAGGCAGATTGTTGCTATCTCTACTGCCAGCACTCATCTCATCATCTTTAAACAGCCTTATTCCTGGTTTCCAGAGGTGCAAAAGAGACTTGTAAGGAGCAGAGTGTTGTGGGGGTTTTACATAAAAAAACATTGGAATGAAGAAAGCTCCTAGGACTAGCAAGGCTTGCCCCTCATGTCACAGGTGGTCACATCACAAAATACGTATAAATTTAACAAGCTCCATCTAGAAGACAGGACAGTATTTTACCTCTCTCTAATCCCACTGAAAAAGCTGATCCAAAACCTCATAGATCTAATGACTGGAACCTTATTTTAATTTCTGCCTGACCCTGTCTGTCTAGTAGTGAGATAAAAATGCAAAAAAATATAAGAACTAGTCTACTACACCACAGCCAAAGTCCATTTGTCTTGGCACTCTGTTTCCAACCATGAGCAGTATAGGCCATTTTGGGAATGAATTTTAGAATGAAGCACTGGAAGAGCAAGGAAGAGATAAAGTTGTGACAGAAACAAGCATGCTGACTTGAGACACTAATTTCCAAATGCAACCAAAATAAAAATTAACTGACCGAGCATATTTTCTTTGGTCCTGTTCCTTTCTGAACACTCAGCCTCTGAGAGGCATTTCAGATAAGAAGATTACAGGTGATTTGTTATCAATTTTTTTTAAAACTGTTTTAAGTAGAGCAAATATCTCAGGCTGGACCTTGACCTATGATGCCTGTACTTTTGCCATATCTGGGTTAATTTAAAACTAGTCTGTATTCCAGTTGGAAACACCTGGCTCTATTGGGTGACAATGGATGTCACTAAACCATATTCAGGGTCTATAGGGACTTCCCGACTTTGTACAGGTAGAACTATATGTTTTTGAAGATGTTTGATTTTGGCATGCCTAAAATTAGTGCCACCGGCTAAAAAGAATCACAGATGTGACATTAACACTGCTAGAATCTGATTTGAAACTTGTAAGATCAACTTTTTCTATCTTACACCAGTTCACTTGACAAAAACCATCCAATCAGCCAAAAATTTACAAGTGAAATGTTTGGGTTTCCAACACTCATTTTTCAGTGAATGGAAGACAAGTTGGCTTTTGAATACTGGCTCCAAACAGCTCCATAGATGGGGCTCTTGACAGGGTAAGATCGATTGTGAGTAGCAATGAACTGGACATTTTGTAGTTTCATTTTCACCGCACTTGCCATGAAACATTTTATAACTTCAGGTTGTTAAGTTAGAAGCAGTGGGAAACATTCAGTTCTCAGGGCACTGAGAACTCAAAACGCCAGTTTCATGACCGATGCAAGCACTGAAGCATTGATAGCTACATTCCATCTTACCCCATGTGATATTTCATACTGGTTATGACAAGTTATCTGAATGTCTTCTGAAAAATGGAAAGAACTGAAAGAAGACTGAACTTCATCTCTTACACTCCTTGAAATAAAAAAGGGATGAGAGAAGCAGAGGTACCTGGACAACAGCAAGAGACATAATGGCAGGCTGCTATTATTGAAATTAGCCTGGAAATACCCAAGAACAAAGAGGGTGGTAAAAGACTATGGTGGAAAATAGTAGAAGTGGACTTGACTTTCAGCTCCAGAATGATGACTTTGTTTTCCATTTTCCACATCCCTCCCCACTAGACAATTAACTTCATAGGTCACAATGTCCCAATCTTGGGCATTATCTTCTCTGTAAATTATTGTAAGAGAGACTTAGTAATTGTAACTTCTTGGAGTAACAGAAGATGCTGACAGTGAAAAGAACCACATTTTTAATTTCTGCAGTGGTGTTCCAAGAGTTCCGTCTCCCGGTACAAGCAGAAGAATTTAGAATGCAAACCTATTTGTTTCCCTAGGTTCAGAGAAACCACATTATATTTGTTAATCCAAATCACAACTTCTGCCACCAATAAATACTTGATAGTTTTTTAATATTAATTTTGTATGGTTGGAGAAGACTCCCGTCAAAATGGTGGGCTGTTCTGAAAAACAGACAGTGTAATTCATGACACACTGCGGGAGGTCTGCATTACCACAAGGAGAATCATAGAATCATAGAATAGCCTGGGTTAGAAGCAACTTTAAAGATCACTAAGTTGTAACCCCACTGCCATGGGCGGGGACACCCTCCACTAGACCAAGGAGATCAGAGCTTCATCCAATCTGGCCTTGAACACTTCCAAGGATGGGGCACCCACAGCTACTCTGGGTGATCTGTTTCAGTACTTCATCACCCTCATACTAAAGAATTTCCTCTTAATACCAAAATCTACTCTTAAAGTTTGAAATCATTGCCCCTTGTCCTGCCATCAAGCCCTTGTAAATAGTCTCTCTGTACCTCTCTTGTACACTCCCTTTAGGCACTGGAAGGGCACAATTAGGTCATTCCAAAGCCTTCTCTTTTCCTTTGGATATGACCATACATCCACTTTCATATCCACCTAACAGTCTTGCAGAGGGTTTTTTCCTGAGGTTAGGAATACAAGATAACCTTGTTTGTTCAAGAAATACAAATCAGGGGTTAAAATTTCATCTTTTCTGATGGAACGGGTGTATTTTTTCTATCACCTGGCTGATAATTTCAACTGTATTGGTCACGGACCAAGTTAGTTTTTATTTTTAATGACTGCATAAAGAACACATAGAATCTTGGTTCCCTGAACACAGAAAGAATCAAGAAACAGAAGAAAATACTTTGCTAATATTGATGCTTGTTTTAGCTAATTCTTAACTCAAATTCACCTCTGTCAAGTGTTTTTTCCCCTCTTGGACATATATCCATGATTTCCTTCTTTACCTAGAACATTGGTTCTTCAGTATGATGTTGATACCTTCACACAAACCCCACAAATTAGTGCTAGTACAACCCTAGGTTTGCTTTGTTATGCAACATGAAAACAGGGGTATTTCACAGCTCCACTTCTTGCCATATGCTGGTGTTCTGGGCTTGTGTTCTTACCTTCAATTTGAAGAGTAACCCCCTCTTTCTCATGTCCATGTTTGTTCTTATTTCACCCATTCATTTTATCCCAGTCTTCAGGATCACCATCATCCTCCAGTACTGCTCCCACTTGTTCTCCATCAGAACAGATTGTGCTCTAAAGCTCCAGCGTAAGTTCACCCACATCAGAGACCCTCTCTTGTTAACACTTCCACTTTGCTCAGCAATCCAGAGAAACCTATAATCACAGTGGCTGGAATCATGCCTCATATAAAGTGTTTTTGATTGAGATCGCAAAAAAATGAATAGAACGAAGAATAATAAGTTTAACAATGGGTAAGTGGAACAAAACTACTTAAGATCAATCCTTCTTTTTTCCTGCTGAACTTCAAAATTACCCTGTAAATGCCACCCTCAGCGAAAAAGTATTATAGGAAAAAACCCTAACATTAGGAATTTTCTTAATTATCACATGTTTAGCTGCAGTCAGAGTCTCTGCATGAAATCCACATAATGCAGCCACACACAAAGGAGTAGCTCTGTCTTCATCTGTTCCCTGGTGACTATGGTTAAGGTGAAATTAATGCATGAAATGATGGAATGTAACTCAAACTTGCTACAGCTTTTAGAAAGTCTTAATGCTGAAGGTGTTTACCCAAGTAATTTTGTTGTAGCAGATGTATGTAACAGCAGATGCATCTAATATCTTTTTCTGAATGGGAAGCATTGACTTTAACCATTTAACAATTGTGAAACCGGAAGTTAGAAAAACAGGAGGTGTACCCCTTATCTGAAATCCAGTGGTTTTGGCAAGTTACTAAGTAAAAGCTCTAGAGTTAAGGAGAAAATGTTAATTTCAAAACTCAGCCCCCACTGCAAATGACCAGTGGACACTTCCGGAGTGACAGTTCCTGTTTTGTTCCAATTTTAAACAGTATTTCAAAAGGTATCAGATCCTCATGAATAATTAACTATTACATTGTCTGAAAAGTCAACTCTTGCTCTCTGAAAGATACTGTTATCCACTTCTGTTACTTTGAATCCACCTATTTGTTTAGCCGTGGGCTGCAGAAGCCACATGCCTGGGCGCGCTGCAGTGCTGCCCAGGTGCCTGCTGCACCCAGTGCCCAGCAAGCCGCCCACAGCTGGGAAATTGTCCTTGCCCCTTCAAACAGTATTTCATACCATCTTCTGACTATACAGGCAAACAACACTTGGCCCTTCCTAATAACCACCAAGAAAAAATGCTTAAGTGCATACATGACTGCGTGCCAGCTGAACAGTTCCTACATCGTTAATAACCTGTCCTCCCCACTCCATTTATCCCGCACATGATGTCCACGTCTTTTTCTACAGCACTCAAGACTTATATGCTAAGCATGACTTATGCTCCTCTTCTCTACCAGCACAGTGAAGACAAACCCCTCTCTGCAGCAGGAACGTGGTGCATGCCTGAGATCCCATCAGATGAGCCTTCAACCCACCCCCTGGCAAGGTGGCAAAAGCAGGGGCACCAGGAGACAGAGCAGCAGGAAAACCAGTAGGCAAAGTGGAGGAGAAAACCATTAGAAGCACAGCACCTCAACCTCCTACACTGCCTGACACCTCTCTGAGCAAATTGGGTCTGAGAGACTGTACTCCACAGGGGAAAAGCAAGAGAAGCTGAGACTGGAGAAGGGGGAGGATACATGTTTTTGCACGTCTGTGTGGCCTCATATTGCTAATAGCATGGTTTCCCTACATGCTAACTATACAGATGGTGTAAAGGCTTGCAGGGTAACACTTGGGTAGAAGACAGGCCTGAATTTGCAAACAGGAAGTTTTTGGGGGGCTGTAAGGAAAAGGAAAATATGTTATTCACAAAATTTAATCATGTTAATGCTATTTATCAGGTAATGTGGATAAAGTAGGTCATTAACCCCTGCTGGATTATGGACTGATTTTTTTGATTAGTGTAACCATAAATGCACAAGGCACTTAGGGCATACATAGCTATGCCCTGCTCCCCAGGATATGATTCACCGATTTTGAAAACTAGAAGCTGGCAGTTTAGGAGTCTGGTCATTGTTCTCATGAAGGGTGGAAAAAAAATCTGGACATCTGAGCATATGAAAAGGATCGCAAAAACTGGAAAAAAAATCTTCCTGAGGTCCCAAGATACCCTTTTCTTTCAGGTGATATTTGTGTATGGTCTTAACTAAAAAGATAACCATCACACTAACTCACATTGATCCAAAATTTACCATGAGGTCGATTTCTTTTATTACCTCAGCCATGGCTCACTGAGATGCAAGGATAGATTGATAGAAAAAGTAACTGGTTTGTTCAAAATTAAAATCAGCAAGGTATTCTTAAATTCCAGCTGTGATAGTCATGAAAAATTAATGCCTGTTGTACTGGAGAGAAAAGATCACTATATACTACCAGATACACAGGTAAGTGATGTCCAAACTATCAGGCTGAGGTAGTCTTTGACACAGCATTTCCTTTGCAAATCACCAGATATGACTGGTGGTAAGAAAGTGATATGACTGTGGCTTCTGGTCACAATTTTACCTTTAGTTCAATGAACAAAAGAGGTATTTTGAGCTTCTATTACTGCACCCATGGAGATAACTGTGTTTCATTCATATGTTCTGATGCACCAATAGATCTCAAAGCACTATAAAATGGTCTCACATATATGTCTGGGACATGAGGCACAGCTACAGAGTGTAGCTGTATTCAAAGTCTTCTACCAGACCAGTAGCCAAAGCAGGAGCAGAAACCAGGGGCTTCAATTTTGAGGTTTTGCTATGCTTTCCATTTGTAAGAACATCCTAGTATATTCTTAGGAAGTGCTTAAGAGGAAGTTCATATGAGGAAAATGCTAAGATTAGTGGTGTAGTTCATATCTACAGGAGGCACTGGATAATGAATATTAAACTATAGAAATCACAGTTGTGTGGCTTGCTACTTTTTGTTCCCTCCTAAATAGCTTTTTAAAAAATATTATACATTCCTTCATTTCACAGGCAAAGGAGTTAAAACTTTAATACTCAAAACCCTATAGTAATTTTTGTCTCCAAATTCCACCTCTTTGTTAATACCAGTCCAGTCCGAACAGTTACTGGCTCTTTTGCTTGGGTTAGGAAATTCTTATACCCTTATGTGCAGTGCAGCAGTTAAATAATCTGTTTCTCTTCCTATTGTGTCCAAGCCCTTAAAGCTGTGTTGCAGAATATTGATTGTCATTCCACTTGCTGATAACATGTCAACAGCAATGGTACACCCTGCTGGGGGACTCCCTTCACAGCCTTGGCTTCCTTTTCTTCGTTGTTATTTTTTGTGTGTGCGTGTGTCTGTGTATTGGTGGTGGTGGTGTTTGTCGGGTTTTGTTGCTGTTTTTTGGTTTGTTCTGCTTGAAGCTCATGGAATGGTTTCCGGAACTGGTACACAGAGTGGGCTGCATGTGCTTGGTGCAGGAAAGGCCAGAAAGGTCGGACTGTGGGCACGAAAGCAAGAAATGGGGATGAGCCTCTCAGCAGAGGCTGTGGCATGGTTAAAATCCTCGCTGATAAAAAGATATTCCTTAGCAGTAGAGAAATCTCCCCCATTCAGTGGAAGTCTCTGCCCTCTACTGGCATTCCTGAAGATCAGCCTTGCTCATCCGTGGGAGTCTGTGATCAGACCCCAAGAGCCCTCACAGACCGTGTTGAGACCGGCCGTATTTATAGAGCAAATCCTTTAGAACATGGTGTTTCAGAAAGTGCAAGAATAACAGCATCTGACAGAGATCTAAATCTCAAGTGACATTTGCTATTGACTTCTGCAATGCCTTTCAGATGTCTGCCTACTTCTCACCTTGTTCAACACTGCAAGGGTTAGTCTGAAGCATCTCCACATGCTATTACAGTCCCCATCTGTTTTCTTCCAGTGAGCCAATACAAGGAAGAAGAAAGATAATAAATGTTACTTTTTTGTTGTGGTAGTAGTTTTCATCCCACTATTAAGCAAAAACCAAAAAATCATGCTTGTTTAGCATAATTATTTCAACAAAAGATTTCAAAGTGCAGTTTTGGGTTACTGTAGAACTGGACCTGCCGAATGACTCAGCTGCTATTGTATTTGGACACTTTTCTGTATTCCTTGGATGCGAGGCGTGATTCTAAATCTTTACTTTATGGTAATTTTATTAGATAATTGGTAGAAAACCAAGTTTCTCATGAAAATATAATCAAACAAATTAAACCTGTTGGTAAAATATGTGAATTTCACTTCCCAGTTGTCCTGGGGTGACTGTATGGTCCAATATCCCCATCATCTGTTCTTTTGCCCACGAATGGGCCCTGTGCCTTTAAACTACATCCGAGAGCAAGAGAAAGAGAAGC
>VZTF01006691.1:943240-955038 GCA_013397755.1 Cnemophilus loriae
CTTTGCTTGTTAAATAAACAGTTTTTTCCACTTTTCTCTGAGGAGATTTTCTCCCGAACCTAGAGTAGAGGAGGGGCTGCTAGAATTTGGCCCTATGGGGGAGACCTCCTTTGGAAGTTTCCTTCCAACTTTGTCCCAAACCAGGACACTAGTGAACTCTGAAAACATTTTGGACTCAGTCCTGCAATGAACCACAGGTTCTGCAAAGCAAGAGGACTGTACACAGGTCAGGCTCTGCAGGACAGCAGCCACAGCGAAAGCTGCTCTTTCCAGAGAGCAGCTCAGGTTCCCACCCGCTTAACATCTGGAATGTCAGAAATAAGCTCTTGCCCAGTGTTCAGAGGTCCTTGGATTTATAACAATATTACTGATATTCTACTGTACAAGCCTCTTTTATTTATGCTTTATTAAAATCTACTTTCTCTAAATCTGTAGGAACAGACCCCATTCGTACAGAGCAGGCCTGTCCCTGCTGCCCCGGCCTTCTGACAAAGCCACGTTTTGTCTCTGCACCTTTGTATCAGATGCCATATGCAAGAGCCATCCCAGTCTGGGGAGACTAGAACTGTGTGTATGGCTGGACCATGCAATTGCATCATATTCTCCAAGATGCACTAGCTCAGGTCTAGAAAGATTTCTTTTCAAACAATATTACACCTGTGAAACCCAGAATGCTGAGCACAAGTGGGGTGCAGTATAGGACAAATGTGGCATGATTTGTTTTATTTTTCCCCAGACCTCACTGACTTCCTTCTTAGTAAACAGTAGTATACCTCTTTGAAGGAAGGTTGCATAGAAAAACACCCTACTAAATGGGCTCTGGGCATGTGAATTTTTTAGTATGACAACATCTGTACAGTCCCAAGTAAAAAACATGATAAATTCAGCTGCTTAATATACGTAAGAAATTAATAAATATTGCATTCCTTAAATTAAAGGAGGATATGCTTCTAACTTCTGCAGTATTACAGTGCTGTTAATCATGCCACAGAAATGCAAAATATGAGCAATTCAGAAGTTCTCATCAACACTAGAGTGGAAATTCATCACGTACTTATTTCTGTAATAAGCAGTAAGACATCCCTGCCTGGCATCAGGGTTGGACCAGACAATTGTCAGAGGTCCCTTCCAGCCCAAACCATGCCACAGTTCTGTGAAAATCTTCACAACAGGTCTACAGTCCCTAGTCGTAGCATGTGGGCACCGCAGGGAGTTCATCCATATGGAACACACCCACACAAAGACACATCTCTCCTCCTCATTGCAGCACCACCAGACCTCTGAGCCTGCTGAAGCAGCAAGGCTACCCAGATGTTTGCAGCGTCAGGGTGGCTTTTTCTCCTAGACAATTAACTGAAATAAAGCTTGGAGAGATACAGGATGAAACTGGTCACAAAAAGCCTCTTTAACATCAAACTCCTCAGGTTAAGCTTTTCACCATTAGCAGCAAGCTTGATGGACACTTGTCTCATTGTCATACATTCACCTCTATTCTCTCTCCAGTTTTAATAATGTCATTTTTGTATCTTTCTGCTCATACCTGCAAACTAATAAAAGTTAATCCAGAAGTCTTCCATTCACAATTATGCTTTAACACTATTTACTGTTTTAGCTAGCTTGGCAAAGGGAAGCCTTCAAATCATGTTAGTCTGTAGTGTGATAGCTACCCCCTTTTCCAGAATAACTAAGTAGCACCCTAGGGTTTCACTCCCTACCAGTCCCTTGCAGTTTTTGTCTGTACTCTGAGCCTGTAGAAACTGCTTGTACAGCAGCATCATTGCAAGCTTTTCACTTAAAATCAAAAGCAGATTTACAAATTGACAGTCCTGGACTGGTTTGACAGGACAGAAAAATTGCCCTCTACCTTTGCATTCAGCAAAACAGGTAAAGAGACAATCATAACAAAACAGGCAATCACTCTATGTTAAAATCCACATGGGCACATGTGAGCCTTTCCAGTGGGAAGAGGGGAAAGGTTTCCTGACTCATGGCAGTAAATCCTTCCCCAACACAACCCCGAAGTTAATAAAAACAGAAAAGTGCAGAGGGAGAACATATGCAAAGTTGTGTGTATTTAATTGCTTTCAAGATGTTCCCAAAAATCTGACAGTACTGATTCCATGTGAGTCTATGCTCAGAACAGGTAATGCTTTCACTCTTTATCTGAACTGTACTTCTATGTAACACAGCTGGATTTAAGAAAATATTTGCCCCAGCTGAAGGCCTGCCTTTATGCATGGCTAGTAGATCTTCGGCACACACAGAAATGTATTTTATGCACCATGATCAGAATTAAATAATTTTAAAAATTAAATCCCTTACCACAACTGAACTGTACATTCAATTAAACCAATTAAAATGTTATCAAGATATCTGGATTACAGTAATGGAGACGGCCCAGTACATAAAACAATATATATTTATTCAGCACAAAAAGTTCAATTTTCAAGTGCATGTATGCTTTTTTCTACTACTTTACGGCACTTTGCTCTTTGAAAAAGTCAAGAACCATCATGACTAAGAGAAAGATATACTAATCATTTGACAGAATGACTGTTTTATCCTACAACTGTAGGCCTGAGAGCAACTTATGAACTGTAAGGCAAATTATGAATTCCTTCTCAAGCGAGTAATCTCTATTCGGTTTAATTAACTCAAGTGGAACGTTCACAAGAAAAGTGTTACATGACTAGGACATGATATATGACTACAGTGTTCCCTATGGCTACAGCCAACATAATATGCAGGGGAGGGGTTATATTCTCAGACAGAAAAAGACAGAATACTGACAGATTCATAGTAAGTTGCCAGAAACACTTACTGACAGAAAAAAAAAATCCAAACATTATGTATGCAATCACATGACATAGTTAAGCACAATTCCCATTTCACAGAAAACAGGTAAGTTGCCATATAATGCTCAGAATTAGGACATCTACAGACTTTAAAGCCTGCAACTTTCATTTAAAGACAAGTTGGTATTATTTGGTAAACAAATGCTGATAGCTCACAACCAACAGAGCACAAATATTACTTGAAATCTGGTTCCATTAATGGAATAACTACAGACACCGGATACAGAAGACCACTCAAATTATACTGGTGGACAGATTTTCCACAGCTTCTCCTTTGCTGAAGTTTCATCACTTTAAGTGACTGACATCAAAGATGTGCTGCTGAAACTAGTTCAGTCTTCCCACCTGTAGTTATCACCTGGATTAGACTGCCAGAGCTTGGTCGATCCTTTCCTGTTATCCAGGCATAAAAGGTTCTGTTTCAAAATAAATGGATAAAACAGGGTGAGGGAGAACAAAAAAATAACTACTATCACATATACTGACAGGAAGAATAAAATACAAGCCTATTAATTTTCCTTTTTTTTCCTATTGCTCTCTCTAGTGATTTCTATGTGATGTGATCACTGGATTCAGACCCTCAGAACTGGACAGAGGGCCCAGAGAAATCCAAGGGGCTTTAGAGCGCACAGGATTTCCAAAATATCTCAAAGGAAAAGGCCAGGAGCTTAAAATGTCAGAGTGGCTAGGTTTTTTCCACAGTTAAAAAAAAATTAAAAAGGGGAAGGAGGGGCTACTTTAGTTGCCTTGATAGCTTATATATAAAAGAAGTACAGTTTTATGGCTAGGATAGACTTGCTAAACCCATTACTCTGCCAAGAGACCATTATAACAATTCAATATTTAACTGTGAAAGTAATCTCAGTGGGAGGAAAAAAAGCCTTAAGACATCCAAAATAGTGCTAAAATGGATACATTCTAGGTAGCAGTCCAGGACACTCCTTATCAAAATGCAATATAAACTCCTTCCTCAAAACAGAATAGAGAAAGTGAAGGATATTTTACAGGTCCTTCAGCCCTTCTAATAGTTCAGATGTAGCAACTGCCATGTTGGAACATCCGCTATCCAACAAAAGCTTCCAGGGCACAAAATTCAAGTGCCGTATTGGAAAGGACTTCCTGCACCCTTCCCAAGATGCAGATGTTGCCAACAGATACTGCACAGACAGTGAGATTTTCAGTTTTCAGAGCGCTTGGGTTAAACGTTAGAGAATTAGAAACAAAACAAACCAATCAACCGAATTCTCTTATAAGGATAAATTACTTAAACTTAAAAAATGAATTTGCAACATTGCAACATCCAGCTAAGCCATCCCAGGAAGACAATAAATTAAGGATCTTTTTCTGAACATTTTCAGGCCAGCTGAATTCAATTCATGGGGCTTGTTTTAAAGAGCCTCATTAGGCAACTGCAGAGGCTTAAATTAAACAGCTGCAACTAAAACCATTTCCATCTGTGGCATCCACCTTAAAAAAATTTACAAAAAAGGAAATCTGATGTCAGAACTAAACTACTCTCTGAACAATTAGCAATAGGTAAATTCAATTTCACTATCAGTTCTAAAAGACTTTTAAAATGTGTAAGAGTTCACCCTCAGCAGAAACTCTGCTACTCCCCATCACATGGCAGAAGACAATACCCATGCTGCTCCTTCTCTAACCCTGAGGAATGAGAACAGTAAAGCAGATAATCTCAGCCTGCCATTACCTAAACTACAGTTGAAGCTTCAGCATTTTGCAGTATCATTCAGGACAAGTTTTTATGGATAGTAAAAAAAAAAAATTCTTTATTAAATTTTTCTAAACAAGAGCAGGAATGTTGCTAGTTGAGAGAACTGAACTAACATGCCATAAACTGGGCAGTAAAAGTGTTTAGAAGAAAAAGAATCCCACCCAAGTTTACATGCATATTTGCAGTTTATCTTTAACCCAGGTGTCTCCTGCACCTGCTGTCTGCAATTTAATTTGTCTAGAGGCTTTAGGAAATTCTCCAGCTTCCAGCTGCTTAAGGCTATCTTCCTTGCTGAAATAACTCATGGAGAGAAGCTGAAGCTGATGGAGTTCAGCTAATTTTCTCCAGTTAGAAAGCCTGTGCAATTAAACCCAATGTGATTTAGAAAGATACACAGTAAGATGATGGAGGAAAAGAATCCACCCAAATCCAAGACAGCTATTTAAAAAGAACAGGCACTGAGATGCAGTAGCAAGAGGGACAGTGAGGAACTGCTTAGTTATCCCACAGATACTTACTCTGCAACGAATTCTAAGGGTGTCCAGGAGCTGAAATCTGCATCAGGCATTGATTTCCTGTTTGCTGGTGTATCTAAGGTAACCCTGTGATTAAAAAAGATAAGCAAGCCTTTTATTTATACATCATGTTTCTGATGAGCACTATCTGCTTCAATTCAATGCTGTAAAATGTGCTTGACTTTTACACCACATGGTATGGATTTTCCAGTCATTAGTTTCAACATATATCCAAGGCTCCAACTTGGAACCCCCCAGCTTCATTGCTAGCTGAGGAACTGCCCATTGGGGCCATCAATTGGCTTGCAGTTCCCTTCCCACCTCTCTCATGCAGACAGAGAATGGCAGCAATAAGTTGTTCACGTGTACCACACAGCTCATATGTGCTACATCCATGCTTTCGAGAGACTAAGTGCACGAGTGTAGGAAGTTTTGACTTTGACAATAAATATTTATGCTACATACAATGACATGAAAGGGTTAACTTTCCAGAACTCCCTCACTGATATGCTGTTGACAATCCAAGGTGTATCTACCCTCTCAAAAATTCACTTAAAAACATCATTTTGCATGAGAACTACACAAGAGCAGCATGCACAAGAATCCTGTGATCCTGGCGTCTGCCTGCCTGTAAAGCTCTGTAGGAGGTGGTGTCAATTATCCAAACACATTTAATGCCATTCCTGCCTGACCTGAAGAAGTGTGTGTTAAGAGTGTATGTGAGGAAATCCAAAGTAGAGAGAATTCAGGTAGTGTACCAAATCCCTGTACAGAACCCTTTAGTCTTAAATTTTGGGTCCTGAACAAGATAGGGACCTGGCAAGAAAAATACTTTTAATTTTTGAAACAGAAATGATAAAATTAAACATAGTGAAGACCTACTAGGCCATCCACTTTTTACTAGCTTTCCTGATGAAAATGAAAGCAGGCAAATACAAGCTAAACTCTTTTGGTTTATGGGTCATCAAAGTGACCTAATTTTACCAATCAAGCATAGATATGCAGCACCTTTTGAAGAAGCATCTTTAATCAAGTGAAAACCTGTCAAGTAATCCTTTGCCTTAGTATTATCACACAGCTAAGTCTAAAACTGTACTCAACAGCCATCTCATTTTTACAGTTCTGTCTACACTGAAATAAAGAAATCACAAATTAATGCATGGCTACATTTACACTGGTTAAAAGTAAATAAAATTTTAACTTTTTTAAAAAAGGCAAAGAAAAGAATGTAATCATTTTTAGGGTGACTTATGTAACACTTTGTTCATCCAGTCAAGATGCCTTTCTCTGTGAGTAGGTCTGAGAAGCTGTTTGTGTGCTGCGAATAGGACACTGCAAACATATCTGTGTGGCTCTAGGTTACAGCAGTAATTAAATAATACAACACAGGCAGAGACAACTAAACAACCACTTACGGTAAAATGGCAACTGCAGCAGAACCAGATGGCAGGCCACTGCTGGCACCAGCCAAACTCTGACAAAGCTGATGCACTGCTCCTTTAGCCATGCCATAGGCAATCATCCCTAAAAATTAAAAACAAGCAAATTAGAGCACAGTCAGAACAGGTCTCAGTATCAGCAGTAATGTGACAGAAACTGAAGACTGTTTGATGAATATTAAGACCGCTTACCACAACTAGGAGAGAATCAGACTTTTAAAACATATTAAAACATACATATTAAAAGTAAAAAAAAAAAAATAATAATAATAAAAAGGCTTTCATAGGCATCCAGGAACTATCACCAAACTCAGTTAACTTAGCACTACAGAAATAAGCACCTTACCAAGTCAAGCATGTTTAGTCAATATATCCAAATGCACTCTGAAGATGCAAACTACAGGGCTAAGCTTACAAATTTAACAGAGTAAGATGCTCGCAGACTTTAATAAGGCATTCTTGCATTAATTTTAATCATATAAGTAAGGTGTTTGTGAGTTTGGACTCAAACAGATACAGTTCACTTCCCTCTCAGATCTGGAATTCACTTGGTTAGCATCCCAGGTCTGACAGGCCCTGTGGAGAAAGCTACAAAAAACCCAACCGTCACAGTAGGAAATTAATAAATAATGTGCAGGGAAAGCAAGCTTCTTCCTAAAAACTGTTGCTTTCTAGGCAGACAGCATTTAGCAGTGTAAGAGCAGCAAGAACCAGAGCATAAGGCACACTGCTCAGGTACAAGATCTGGACAATCAGGGTGCTAGAGGTCTCCGATGTCTCAAGGCATGTCAAGAAGTCCAAACACAGATTAAGTACCTAAGAAAACATGAATATATTTTGTCTACTACAACTGAATGTCTTGCTTCCTACCCATCTATGCAGCTATCCAGCCCCTTTCCAATGTTCCTGAAGAAGTATTTTGAATGTAATAGAAATACTCCTACAATGTAATTAGACATATTGTATAACACCCATTTTTATTAGTATTTATTATGGACAACACTAGCTAACTTATTTTATTGTTATGATAAAAATATTCACATGTGTATCATACTCCTCTCTCACCTTGCCTAAACCAAACATTCTAAATCTTCTTAGAAACCTTTTCATGCCTGATACATTTCTCAGACATCACTCTCGCACTGCTTCTGTCACTGTTCCTGGAATTTTCAGAGTTCTTCAGTTTGTATTATGTGAGGCAACATTTTCTCACAGGAAAAGAAAAATCTCATTAACAGCAAACAAGAAAAAGATTATTTCTTCCAGAACAGCCGGTCGTAACAAGGCTAATAAAGCATATTTGCAAAAGTTGAGTAACAACTCTTTCCCAATTCTCCCTGATGTTAATAAGTCGCATGTGTTTGCCCAAAGCACCGCTGTGACTTTTAGAAAAATCCAGACTAGCTGACACCAGCTAGTTCAAAACAAGAAGGCACATCACTTTGATTCCTGTGTTGTGGTCCCTACCTCCCAACACCACCCAAACAAAAACTATGAAAGTTTGCCAGAATTCACATTTCTTTCATTCGTATATAGTCAGTCAGCAGCTCACTGTAAATTATTCATCTGCTTATTCTCACAAAATAAACCTTTTATTTTTGACTATAACAGAGGCCACTGCAGACACAGAAGATCAATCATTAACTAAAAAACATATAGACTATTTCTGCCTGAACAGTTTTAGGCAAAGCTTTCAAGAATATTCATAAATTGCGTATGTTTTAAAATTTTAGTATCTGTGTCTTAAAAATATTGTTGAAATGACACTAATACAAGCTTTGGAAATAAGAGTATTTGTCTCAAACTTTCCTCTTGCCGCCTGTGGGCTTGTGTTTCAGTGTCTCTTTTTTTTTTAAATTGCTCCCTGATTTATTCCTCCATGCAGACCAACATGGCTGAGGAGCAAGATTAAAAATCCAGTAAAGTTCCTATTAAATAGCTAGTGGAGGGCAAAGCCAACAGTCAACAAGCTTATCTACGTCTGAAGCAAAGGTAGACTGGAATCAGAACATGAACATGACAAGCACAATTATCAGAATCAGCTGAGTCATCACCAACAAAAAGATTGATCAGTTAAGGACTCTGTCTTTCAGAACACAAATAGGAAATTTAACTTTGTCTAAGCATTGTACTTACATTGCTATGTGCTTCTAGTCTTCATCATCTTCCAAACTTTTTTCTGTATCATATACTAGCCAAGTACATTTCACCAATGCGTGTCAAATATTATTTAAATACTGATTCTATGTGCTTGCACTACGGCTTTGAGAGATTCAATATTGCTACCTGTAAAATCACACTTTCCTTACACATTCCAGCAGCAGTGTCCCATTTGTGCTAGATGTCAAGAACTGGGGTGTGAAGCCATTGCTTCACCAACAAGAATGCTCTGATAAACAACCGTCTCTAACTGCTGGTGTCCCTGCAGCTGTCACGCGTTGCATTTTACCTGGGGTTCCAGACAAAGCAGCTTGAGCTCCTGTCAGAGTCAAGAGGCCACCTTCTTTCAGATGTTTTGTGGCAAGGTGGCTGGAAATAGTCGATGTCCAAACGCTCTGCTTCCACATCAGATCACAGTTTTTGTATAAAGCTGATTAGCAAGAGAATTAGTGAAATTAGCCAAAGGAAGACTTTTAACTCTGACTTCCTCACTGTTACACAGAGTGCAACAGCACTATGAAAACATGCTTTCTACCATTTTCTACTTGCACACTGTAAAATATCCATCTATGTCTTTTGTATCTCCTTCCTCTTTGAGCCTGTAACACCCAAACCAGAAGGATGAAGAAAGAGACACATTTTACCAGATTTACTCTAGACAGAAAACAAGGCTATTTTTCTTCTTGTATCTCTACAGTAGTGGGCAAAGTATAAATTTCATTATGAATATTACATGTTTAAAAGCCTTTTTTTAATCTGAAGGGTTTTCTTCTGTAGCATGATTAGGCAGTGCCTTCCAATACCATATTGCACAGTGACAGCTCAGAGAACTGCAGGAGGTTTTATGCATAAAGCAATGACTTGGGAAACAACATCAATGTTTCTACCTAGCACTGTCTTTTGTAACTTGCCTGACACAGGTAATCTCAGCAAAAGTCAGCTCAAAGATAACAATGCTGAGCTCCTTCAGAAAGCCCATCAAAACTTTTTGATAAAAATTAGTGCATCAACAAACATTACTGAAGAAACTAAGTGCTGTGCAAATTTAACAGAAAGCAAAAACTCAGAGAAGCACTAAGAAGCACTGTGACTAAGCTATTTTGTACTTTCAAGCTTTTGTCCTCTTCTGGACTCAGGAAGAAAGATTTTTAAGGACTTCTCTCGGATATCATTCATGTTTTCACCAGCATGTTTGTACCAAAGGCTTACACTTGGCTTTGGCGCTGCCTCCAGCCCATCCTCCCGCTACACACAAGATCGCATCCACCTTTTCTTCACCAAGAAGTTTTCCAACTTCTGCTGTCACCTTCAACACACAGAAAAAGAACATATTGAAAACACTGGACTGATAAGGTAAAGAGGTAAACACCACAAATGCCGTAAAGTTACTTTTTCCTACTTACGTATTTGAGTAACACAAGACACAGCAATTTAAACAGCTACAGAAAATTAATATTTACAATTCATGAACTCAAAACAACTGTGTTGAAAAATAACTATAGATGAAAGTCAGATGAAAGAAAGCCATAGAGTGTGTGATGTTACTAGAAATAAATGATCATCAGGGCTGAAACACCTGACCCTTACCTCTATTGTTAACAAAAATTATTACTGACTTGCTTTTGACAGGCTCTCTTCCAAGTGTGGTGTTGTTTAAGAAGGGAAATGAAACTCCAGGTCCGACCAGGACTACTGGTGTCGCTTTCGATGACAGTGCAAGAGAAAAAACTAAAGATTAGCCTTCTTACTGCTTCTGTCTAGACCATAACCATCAGTTTGAGTCTGGCTGCTAAATTTGAGCTTGTATACTTTTAGATATCTATAGTTTGTTCTCTTTCAAATATAAGACTTCATAGCTGGTAATGAATTTGCTGGCTATGAATTTTCTCTGTCAAAATAAATGGCAAACAATCCATCTCTCAACACATGAAGAATCAACAGCTTCTGCAAAAACATATTGAAAAGTGTATTGCAAACATTCTATGTTACTCTTCCAAAGCTTTAGGGGTTGTGTAGATATTAAAAAAAACATATCGGCTAGATATTCAGTATATCAGTAACAGAAATTGGTTTGAAACTTAAAATGTAAAAAATGAGTCTTATCTATTGAGAATAAAGCAAAATATTTTTTTAGGCTGGCTTAAATTCTCCCATATTCACCTTTGTGGAAACCAGTGCATTACCCGAGGGATTCCTCTGGGCTTAGTTTCATATGCTTTGAGCAAGACATCTACCTACACACAACGTATTTATAAGTTAGGGTATTTGAAAGAAGTGTTGCATTTTAAGATGTCCTTACCCATCTTAATTACAACTCACCTGGTTCAGTCTGTGACTTTTAAAAGTCAAGACAAAAACAAAGCAAAACTGCCTTATATGCTGAGCCTCCAACATCCCCGATCAAGCTCTTTCCACGTATTCAGTTAAAAAGAATTACAACAAATTAAAAAGAAGCGATGAGCAGAAGCTGAAGGACCGCGCTCCTGCTTCCTGCATGGAGCCGGACCCATCCCTGCAGCCGCCTTGCTCACCGCGGGCGGCAGCGAAAGGGATGCACACACCTGGGGGACGCTGCGCGCAGCGCTGGGCCGCAGGCATGCACACACCCGGGAGAGGTTGGCTGGTGCACCGCTCCACCGCCTCACCCGGCAGTGGCCGCCCCTCGCCCGCCGCCGACCCACCTGCTCGGCCTGCTCGGGGAAGGAGTCGGTCGCCCTCACCACCACGTTGGCGCTGGCGTCCGCGTTCTCCGCCAGGTCGATGCTGGCTACCCACTGCCCAGGCGAGAGGAACGGCGTGTTAGCGGCCCGCGCCCCAGAGCGCCCGGCCCGGCCCAGTGGGGCACGGCTGCTCCCCGGCGGGGCTCCCCGCCTCGCCACCTCCCGGCCCGGCGCTTACCCAGTTCTTGGACTTGAAGTACCGCACGCACTGGGAGCCCAGCGCCCCTCTGCCCCCGTACACCAGCACCCGGCCCGCCGCCATGCCCGCTGCCCCGGCCGCCTCCGGCGCTGCTCTCCCCGGCGTGGACGGGCCGCCCCCCGGGGCGGGGCGAGGGGCGGGGCTGGGCCGGGCCGCCCGCTCGGGCCCTGCAGAGGCG